>JAQNDB010001502.1:0-49001 GCA_029204045.2 Tillandsia leiboldiana
AAAAAATCTCAAACACATACAATCATAATAAAAAAAGCTTGTAAGTAGATTTGCGAGAACCACAACTATGATATCACAGCTACAACTATATGTCTAGCGCGAACAAATCCCCTTATTACATCATCAGCGCCACGGTATAGCTTTTCGGAAAAGACTATATTAAAGGTGTGAAAATTTCTAAAAACTAGCTTTCAGTGGATATAATCATCGATGACAACGACTTATATCATTCTGTCCTCTATACAAAGAAAAGTACTAGAGATAGGAAAAACATATTCATTGTGCATCAATATGAAATAATCGATAACAATATTTATTTTCATTCAATTCCAATAACTACTGACTCGTAAATTCGGCTAAACCCGCACTGCTCCTATAGAATATCGAACAACACACATGAGCCATTGCTATAGGCGGCTCAAACAATTGCTGGTTGTGTGGCTACGCGCTTCGATCCTGAGTGGCCATTTCGTAGGGAGCGACTCCACGTAAGTAAGTAATAGTTGAGCTTAATTCGCCTCTTACAAGTTTGATACGACAAGCGCAGAAACAAAACAAATCAAAGATGATCACTATAGAAAAGTAAATCTCAATGCACGATAAAATAAGAGCACACATATTTATGTAAAAAAAAAAATTTTGCAAAGAAAACATTAGGGACGAAAAATAAAAGTTTACTCTTTTAGAAAGAGATACAACTGTCCTTCATACATCGCTAGACATCGCTCGTCTCTCTAGAGCGAAAAAAAAAAGAACAAATTTCTTGAGGGTTTCTTTAGTGGACCGAGCCTTCTGATTCCACCACAGATATCTTAATTTTCTCTTTCAATTTCTTTTAAAATTTTGTTGTCGCATTGCTAATTGGTCGGCGAGCAGAAACATAATCGAGCTAATTTTTAATTTCAGTTCACATCTAACAAAAGTTATAGTCACATAGCATGATGAACAGATCTCATAATTAATCTTTCTTATTGCATATTATTTTTCAGATAATCTCATATTCTCATTGAACATAATTAGTACCATAGATAATTCATGGGAAAATGTGCTATGTGTACACCCCTTTCGGGGTGTACAATACACCCCACCCATCTAAGGGTGGGGGTGTGATGATGGATCACTTGATGTGACCCGTTAAAAATATCACCACCATTAAAATGGTGGAGGTGTATGATGTACACCCCTTCGGGGTGTACATTTAGCATTGCTCTTAATGCATGACATGGTAATTCCATCTCGAAGGAAATAGAGTAGGCATATACAAACAATTAAAAACAAGATGTGAATTAAAAAAAAAAATTCTTCCATAAGCTTATATATTAAGATGTGAATTAAAAAAAACATGCTAACATGACACTCATACTCATGGAATAGGAAAAACAATAAAAAAAAATTGAATAAGGGTAGTTGATTACCATTTTTGGCATACAGCACCTAAGCCCCTCCAGATTATTTCATATAATATATATATATAGATATATATATATATATATATGAGCAATGTCTACATGTACACCCCGAAGGTGTAACATCATACACCTCCACAATTTTAATGGTCGCGATATTTTTACGGGTCACATCGAGGGACCCATCATCACTCCCCCACCCTTAGATGGTGGGGTGTATGATGTACACCCCGAAAGGGGTGTACACATAGCATTTTCCTATATAATTATATATATTATAGAGATATATATATTAGATATATATTATATATATATATATATATATATTAAGTATATATATATATATATATTGCAATATATATAGAGTAATCCTTATGCTTTCGAAAGTATGAAAGTCTCCGTATTTATAAGTTATTTTGATAATTGAATATTCGTTTGGGACGATTGACTCGTTAAACATGTCTACGTTAGTAAAATTATTAAAAAATTAAATTTTATATTTTTTTTTATATTATTTATCCAAGCGATAAAGAGTCTCAACAATAATTATTTTAACCTTCGATCGATGTGACATGTTTGTAATTAACTTCAACATGTAGAAGAATTTAAATTAGGTAAAATTTTAATAAAAATTCTACTTAGCAGTAAAGAGTAAGATCAATACTTCCGATTTGAAATTTGAATAAATTTATCAGACAAATATTTTTTTATGAAATTTTTATTTTCAGCCGTGAATTTTGAGACTACTTGTTCACACTCAAATAAAATCAAAAATTATGAAATTTGATTTCTAAATAGTTCCACCTTTTTAGACATGATTCTAACGGAGGCCGATCGTGGAATTGATGCCTCATTATCGTAACAACTTACAAGTACGAAACCTCCATACTTTCGAAAACATAGGAGCCCAGCTATATATATATATATATATATATATACTAGCTATATATCTTATACTATATTCGAGCTCTTAGCAATATATCTCGTTTTCCATTAGAGTGTTCAAATTAAGAACCCACATCGTTAAAATTTTATCAAATATTTAATTTTTTTTATATGTTTTTCGACATAGTTTACTTTATGATCAAAATATTTCAAAATTATTAATTTTAATCGCTACTCGGTAGTTTGTAGTTAACATTGTAGAAAATCTAAATTTTTTAAATTTTGATAGAAAATATTTTAACTATTAAATCATATCATTGTTCTTGATCTTGAATTCAAAATCAATATTCTTAATTTAAAGATTGTTCAATTTTCCGTTTATTTTTAACATAATTTACATATTATATAACGATGTTGAAAAAAATAAAATTTTATTTCTAAGAACTTCATAAACCTAAATCATATTTAACGATATCACTCGTTGAATTAAATATACTAGGTTAAAAACGAACTATAGTATTGAGCTCCAGTACTATAAATATATATCTATATTGTATACATATGTTCATACTATATAGATTATATATCCATATATATATATATATCATATTATATATATATATATATAATGTATATATATATATATATAAAAATTTTGGAACACTAATGATAACATATTATAGAGATTCCAAAGATAAGTTAAAAACACATTTTTTTTATATGGATAATTCAATATGATTATTTAGATTGTCATAAGCATACAAAGTGCAAAAAAGCGAGAGCATTGGTCTCCAAATAATATTGAGAAGTATTTCAGTTCCATCCTATATATACCAATATATGAAATTAAATATTTTAAAATAAAAAAAATCATATAATAGTCCTCAATTATATTATATTTATATAAATGTTTATATACAATTTTAAAAATTTGTAAATTATATTCCACATCTCAAAATTTAAAATAGTCATATTGTCACGCCCCGGCGTCGAAACTGCGACCCGGGCTCGCCAACAGACTCCGCCGCCCATACGGTGAACCCCGTTATAGACGGAAGCGTCAACCTGCAAAAGATAGATACTAAACTAACCAGATATCAGAGCTTAAAATAACCTGCTAGAAATAAAAATAAATTAATACAAGGTCCTCACCAACGTACAAGTCACTCAACTCTGAAAGAAAAGTACAACTCTATACCTCACTACAAAGTCTCTCAACAAGAAACTCTCAAAAATACTAAGGGTACATCTACTCTCTGGAACGACGACTGGTAGGGATCTAGCTCGCGAGACTCCCTCACCACGATCTGAAGAAGCAGCAACAGGAGCAGCCATAACAGAATAGAAGTTCCTGTGGGAAAATACACCACGACGGGTGTGAGACTACGTCCCAAGTAGTTCTCAGTGGGTGCCGCCAACAAGCCCAACGGTCGGCCCACTAAGTCTACTAGAGCATAAAGTAACAAATACAGTGCTGTAAGGAAAGCAGGGAAAGGTAAACTCTACAGCTACTATGCCTCTATCTAGATGCTCAAAGAGTGGAACAGAAAGAACATGATGCCACAACTAACTCTCATCTCTGATGCACCCAATCTGAACTGACTGGCCTCCTCGGGTCCAGTCAAACCTGCGCCAACCTACTGCCGTTACGTCCCGGAGGAGCGGACTTATGTAGGACGTCCATGACTGCCAACACCAGCACAGTCAGAGGGGACAAATGCAATGACAAGTCGCGATAGAAAAGCTCAATCTCACGCCGGTAAAACAACCCGGTCTCGCCTACTCCGGAGTGGCACTCGAGGGGAGCGACCCGCTCGAGTAAAAGTAACCCATCTCAAGTATCTCTGTAAAGTATCTCTGTCAAGCTCAAATGTGGCTCATGCAGGCTATGATCCACGATCAAACAGATCGGTAACTCCAAGCTCAAAGCACAACTCAGTCGGAAAAAGAACCTCGACTCAAACAGGAATAGCCCAAAACACTCTCACAGCTATGTCGGAGAACCCTCAACGACTCAATCTGATAAATGCACGACCATGGCTGAGTCGGGAACCTCCACGACTCGATCTGCCAGAACCCCAAGATCCTCAAAGCTAGGTGGGAGAACCACCTCCACCACTAATCAGAAAAACAACCTCTAGATCACACTCTACCAACTCATAGCACAAAGTCGCATCCACTGCGAGAAACTGCCTCAACAGGCCAACATCGCGTCCACTGCGAACAACTGCCTCAACGGGCCAACATCGCATCCACTGACACGAGGAAGGGTCCGGGAACCCCGAAAGACTAGAACCTACAATCCAAATCAAACAAGAACAGGCTCTAGGCATAGCCTCTCGTTGTTCTCGTCCCAAGAAGAAGGCAGGACCTTAGAACCCAGACCACTCGAATCATCTCGGGTGGTTAATTTATAGGAAAAGGTGACATTTCTTACTGAAGCCCTTTGATCTGTAAGAAATCCATATTTAATGATTTTTAGTTCTTTTTAGGAAAACAGTTGAAACCAAGTTTTATATCCAAGCCTCGAAGGGCTAATGCCTTCGTCCAATCAAACAAGAACAGACTCCGGCGACCCTACGATGCTTGGAAGAAAACCATTTGGTTGATAAAAATCATATGTGTGTCCAAAAAGGTTCTGGGTTTAAGGTCCTGCTAACACTGATATACCGCTGCCACTAACACAGCGGCGACAGATAAAACAAGAGAATAAAACATCTCGGGACCGCCGTCTACCCAAACGGCTCCCGCTACAGATGAACAACCAACTACATCTACCAGACTCCACTCTGCTCCCAAGCACGAGTGTAACATGCATCCCACGCCAAAAGATAACTCCTGACCACTCGGCCCACTACCCGGGCGAGGAAGAACACTATGTCCAGGAAAGTAGAAGTGTGGATGTCTAAAGCAGAAATAACCCTAGCCCAAGTGAGGGTTTTCTACTAGTCTGGTTACACATGCAAAATATGACAGGGGTGCTAGGTCAAATTCCAAGATAACAATAATCAACAGCTTGTAGGGAAATAAATAAACACATGATCATCTGACAGCATCAGGAACATCAATTCCTAAATTCTAGCATGCTATACAAAATACATCTACAACATGCAAGTCCTACACTGATAGAATTAATGTACAGTCCATAGGTCATGAAGACAAGGCCACCCACCTGAAGAGCTGACTATCCAAGTCCCACAGCTGAAAATACCCAGAATCCCAAATCTCCAACTCCAACGGGTCCAGCAATACCCGCAAACTCTCCTGGGTACAACATACAGTCCAAAGTTACACTTAAATCCCATAAATTACCCAAATAATCACACTCTGAAATTCAGCCTCAAAGATGTCCATTTTTCACCTGCAGATAAGGCTCCAAAAATTCTGAAATAAATATCACAGCGATCCTTGCGTCGAGACCTTCGAAACGGGTACCTGCACGCCCAATTCGGAGCCCCGTAGGCCAAGTTACAAATTCCACAGTACAGGTGCGCAAACACTCACAACCACACAACTGTAAACTCAACACAGATAAAAGGGGAATAGTATACCTTCGGGCAAGCCTCAGAAAAATCCCGGAAAAATACGATGATAATCCTTGTGACGAGTAGATCCAAAAAGTGTATAGGCTCGTCTCGATCAGATGCTCGAGTGCGGAGATAAAATTCCGGCAAGGAACCGCTGTCCAAAAACTCCAACAGAAATAAGGGGGTTTAGAAACTCCTCGGAATCCGTGTCAAAAGCCCCAAACGAGACTAAACGATGAATACGGAAATCGACGGCGTACCTCTCATGATTCCAACGCCGTGAAAATCGTCCAAAAATACGATCGGGGTAGCTCTGTGGGCCTCTCACACTGAAGAGTGACACTAACGGGCCTCCGACGGAAGAACGTCGCTTCGTACTCCGATGCCGAGATCGCCGTCGCCGGTTCTTCCAAAAAATCCGGGCCTCTGCCAGAAGATGCGCGACAGGGAGCTCTTCAACTTTGCTTAAGGGTGCAAGGGTGGTGGAGCTCGGGAAGAGGGAGAAAATCCAAGATGAAGGCAGCTCGGGTTCAAGAATAAACCAACCAAACGAAACAATAGGAAAAATGCCATCCATGTCCCGGTTTTTATCTCGGTGCGCCTGGACCACGTACGCCACCACTCGGAATCCGACACGTGGCGCTCCAAAGATGCGCGGGAGCCACGGGTCAGCGCGCCCACGCGCGCCCACGAGCGCCTGTCGGGCACATATCCCGAGGCAACCACCCCACGTTCCATGAACCGCACGCACAACACCGCACCAACCACCAGATGCCACGCGTCCACCCCGGTCCACCGTGCACCCACGACACTGCGTGGACCGCGCGCACCAAGACCGTCCAACCACTAGGTGACACGTGGCCTAACCTCGGTCCACCGTGCACCCCGCCACAGCCCGTGGACCGCGCCTGCTGCGCCGGCCAACCGGACCGCGCACGTGGCCCGCGCCCGGTGCACGCCTCCCGCGGTGGACCGCGCGCCTGTGCCGCCGCGCTCCGCCGCGCTCCGTCGCCGCCGGCGCCGCTCCGGCCACCGGAACAGTAGCCCTTGCCTCGAAAAAACGTGTTTTCGCATCCGGGCTCCGAAAAATTCGAGTAAATAGTCCATTTCGATCGTTTTCCGCGCGCTGATTCCAAATCCGAAGTCCGATCGGCCAAATCCAACTCTAAATTTCTCGAAAATTCTCAGAGAAGCAAACTTGATCCGTTTTTCATGCCGGGTCCAATCCTTGAGTCCAATATGCGCGCAAACACCTCTAACACCCAACATGGGTCTCCAGAAGCCGCAGATCCAACAGTAATCCAAACGTGGGAATTTCCGGGTCCTCACACCCTCCCCCACTAAAAGAAAGTTTCGTCCTCGAAACAAACACGGCTCAAAAGGGAGTTCAAAGCCAAGGGTAAGCATCCAACAACACAGTCTCCAACTCCCCAGTCGCTACTCACTCCCCGTGATTACTCCTCAACAAAATAATAATCAGTACGGCATGGCCCGGTTACGCAATTCTCTCATCACACGAGCCAGAATTCGCAACGGGCGTCCCTCGTACTCCCACACCCACAAATCTTAGCTGGAGCGAGTCAATCACGGGCGAGAGATCCAAAAGGAAAAACACTCCTGAGCTGAGACGTGAAACACCACCGGGGGCTCCGCCAAAAGCTGGGGGAAACAAAATAACCACCAGTGCCATACGCACCAAATCACATCCTGTGTCAACACAACCAAGGCAACCGAAGCATACCCCCACGATCAACCCATAAGGAAAGAGCTCAAACAAGGAGGGGTCCTCACTCGGTCACTCCCGAATCCTTACCATCTGAGTGAACTACTCAGCCGCGGTCTATCATCCAAAGGAACCCTTAGAGACACAACCAGAAGCCATGTTTCCCTCAACAGTCCACACCGCGCCAGCTGTGGAATCATTAAACTCAACCCCGAAAAGCTATCCGGCTCCAGGTATCCGCCACCACAGTGGCCCTGTCGGGGTGATACAGAATGCTCAACAATAATCTACTGTAACTCCAAAGCCACTATGGGAGGCATCACTGTAACACGCAAATCCAACTCCCATCACTGGCGATGCTAAAAACGGCGCTGGTATCAGCCTAATCATCCATTCGTCCAGGTCTGCTGGCACTGTCCAGTCCAGGAAGCTTCTCGTCTCGACAATAGATGTCAGTCTCGGCCAGTCCCAGATAGCATCCATCTTGGCCGGATTTCACCGCCACCCTAACGGCTAGAATAAGGTGACCAAAGAAGGCATGCACTTGGAGCTAAAACTTGTATCACAATAACTTGGCATACAGCTTCGTCCACACAGGCCTGGTAGCACATCCACAAGTGCTCCTCGTGCTCCAAGTCGCTCTGGGAGTAAACCATAAAATTCCTGGAGAATCTTGCTACCAATTCATTCAAGTACAGCTGGAGCACAATTGCTCAATTCATAAGAGCGGCAGGGCATTAATCAATCCAATTGGCCTCACTGTGAGCTCATAATGCCCCTACCGTGTCCTAAACGCCGTCTTGGCAAAATACTCAGCTGTATGATTCCATATAGGTACTCGCATCATACAATGACTGTCGGAGTAGGACTCCCCCAAAATGTCATAAATAATATCCGGACCTGCATGTGCTCAAGTCACAATGAACCCCCATCGTCGTGTATCAACGACGTGGCAAGTGATCAACTCACCAAAAGAACCCTCAATCCATCAGATCCTGTAACTCCGCCATCAGCTCTCTAACTGCTCCACTGGCGATATCCAATGAGGTGCTGTCGAGGGTGGCGCGGTTCCCCGAACCACGTCAACCGCAATCTCTGTCCCCCTAACCGGCGGCATCATCAACAGCTTAGGTGAAATCTCACCCGGGATCCCGTGGGCAACAGGGATATCCTTGAGTCCCAGTGCCGCCGTAAGGACCTCACACACTGTCACTATAACCTGTGTGCCCTAGCAATCTCGACAACCAAGCCTCCTCTCGTCTGCCTTGTAGAAGGTCAAAATCCTCTCTTTCCGCAGCCAAACATCCTGTGACACTGTGCTAACCAATCCCAAGCACTGGGTCAAAACACTAAACTGCCACAATTACCAATTCAGACTGCTGTAAGAAATCATGCCGGTGACAACCCGGTCCGCTGCTGTGGCGCCCTCCAACCGGGCGGCACAGACTCATCCGCTCGATGTAGGTGGTCGTCGCTCAGTCTACCTCGACGTCAATGTCCAGTCTGTCGAAAAATATCTAGACTATCCACATAGGGAGCACGGTCTCTGCCTCTGCTCATACTGGGGTGACCAATGCGGTCCTCCGTAGATAACCAATCCATGCTACCGCCGCGCCACTCTGATGTAGATGCTGATGCTGCCATCGGGGTCCACCCGATCTCTGGCATCGCAAAAATCCGCTACCCTGGAAAAAGAAATCAGGAATGCCTCCGCCGACCGATCTATCCTCCATCACCCGGCGCGAAGCACCAAAATCCAGAACTCGCCTCTGGCGGCAGATCCCTATCCAAAGGAACTGCAACGCCACGCTCCACACACAAAGCCTACCCATCGAAGCGTCAATAATCCAAAACGGAGGGACCAACTAAACTGAAAGGTATCCTGGCGCAAACCATTCCCCGTCAAACATATCCTATGTGCCTCGTCCCTCGATACCTGGAGCGTGCAGTTCAACAACTGTATAAACTCCCTAGCACATGAAGGCTCTTAGATAGTCTCTCCATCACCACCAACCCCAATTTTGCCTACAAAGGCTCCAACTCAAACCTGTGAATCGGGATGGTTCAGACTGCCGGGACTGGCTCCATCGACCAATGACGTCCCGAAGCTCAGCTACTATCCACTATCCACCCTGCCTCGGTGCCTCGGCACTGCTCGTCGGCACGGAGGGGGCTGCTCGCTCCATCGGCGCCACCGGTACAACTGAAGGTACCACTGCATAGGAAGAAAGTACTGGATGACACTCAAGCGGTACTGCAATTAACTGTGCTCTCTGCTCCAACAAGCGCATCAAACGTTCCATGGCCTCCTCCTGGCATCGGACAGCCTCCGACATCTGTGCCATCTGGATCCATTGCTCTTGGTCTCGCTCTGCTCTGATAGCTCTGCCTCCCGCTGCTCGGGTTACTAATCAGATGCGGAAAGCGCATTCCTCACAGCACGACGTCTCATAAGCATCGTAGACCACTGCACAATAACAAACATCAGGACACAACAATCATACGACCCAATCCAGCGAAAGTCTAAGACATGTTATCAATTCCACAGCATTATGTTGTCTGCAGCCAACATAATCGCTTAGGAGCATAAACATGCCAATCACTCATCCCGTCTCTTGGGAGAGGTACAAAACTCGATCAGGACTCTCGCTAAAAGTCACGACTCTCACGTAGTCATCCTAATGTCCAACCACAAGCCTAGGGTTTCTAAGTCCTCAATGACCTACAACCTAGGCTCTGATACCACTCTAATCTGTCACGCCCCGGCGTCGAAACTGCGACCCGGGCTCGCCAACAGATCCGCCGCCCATACGGTGAACCCCGTATAGACGAAGCGTCAAACCTGCAAAAGATAGATACTAAACTAACCAGATATCAGAGCTGAAAATAACCTGCTAGAAATAAAAATAAATTAATACAAGGTCCTCACCAAAGTACAAGTCACTCAACTCTGAAAGAAAAGTACAACTCTATACCTCACTACAAAGTCTCTCCACAAGAAACTCTCAAAATAATAAGGGTACATCTACTCTCTGGACGACGACTGGTAGGGATCTAGCTCGCGACTCCCTCACCTCGATCTGAAGAAGCAGCAACAGGAGCAGCAGGAACAGGAGTAGAAGTCCCTGTGGGAAAATACACCACGACGGGTGTGAGAACTACGTCCCAAGTAGTTCTCAGTGGGTGCCGCCAACAAGCCCAACGGTCTGCCCACTAAGTCTACTAGAGGCATAAAGTAACAAATACAGTGCTGTAAGGAAAGCAGGGAAAGGTAAACTCTACAGCTACTATGCCTCTATCTAGATGCTCAAAGAGTGGAACAGAAAGAACATGATGCCACAACTAACTCTCATCTCTGATCACCCAATCTGAACTGACTGCCTCCTCGGGTCCAGTCAAACCTGCGCCAACCTACTGCCGTTACGTCCCGGAGGAGCGGACTTATGTAGGACGTCCATGACTGCCAACACCAGCACAGTCAGAGGGACAAATGCAATGACAAGTCGCGATAGAAAAGCTCAATCTCACGCCGGTAAAACAACCCGGTCTCGCCTACTCCGGAGTGGCACTCGAGGGGAGCGACCCGCTCGAGTAAAAAGTAACCCATCTCAAGTATCTCTGTAAAGTATCTCTGTCAAGCTCAAATGTGGCTCATGCAGGCTATGATCCACGATCAAACAGATCGGTAACTCCAAGCTCAAAGCACAACTCAGTCGGAAAAAGAACCTCGACTCAAACAGGAATAGCCCAAAACACTCTCACAGCTATGTCGGAGAACCCTCAACGACTCAATCTGATAAATGCACGACCATGGCTGAGTCGGGAAACCTCCACGACTCGATCTGCCAGAACCCCAAGATCCTCAAAGCTAGGTGGGAGAACCACCTCCACCACTAAATCAGAAAAACAACCTCTAGATCACACTCTACCAACTCATAGCACAAAGTCGCATCCACTGCGAGAAACTGCCTCAACAGGCCAACATCGCGTCCACTGCGAACAACTGCCTCAACAGGCCAACATCGCATCCACTGACACGAGGAAGGGTCCGGGAACCCCGAAAGACTAGAACCTACAATCCAAATCAAACAAGAACAGGCTCTAGGCATAGCCTCTCGTTGTTCTCGTCCCAAGAAGAAGGCAGACCTTAGAACCCAGACCACTCGAATCATCTCGGGTGGTTAATTTATAGGAAAAGGTGACATTTCTTACTGAAGCCCTTTGATCTGTAAGAAATCCATATTTAATGATTTTTAGTTCTTTTTAGGGAAACAGTTGAAACCAAGTTTTATATCCAAGCCTCGAAGGGCTAATGCCTTCGTCCAATCAAACAAGAACAGACTCCGGCGACCCTACGATGCTTGGAAGAAACCATTTGGTTGATAAAAATCATATGTGTGTCCAAAAAGGTTCTGGGTTTAAGGTCCTGCTAACACTGATATACCGCTGCCACTAACACAGCGGCGACAGATAAAACAAGAGAATAAAACATCTCGGGACCGCCGTCTACCCAAACGGCTCCCGCTACAGATGAACAACCAACTACATCTACCAGACTCCACTCTGCTCCCAAGCACGAGTGTAACATGCATCCCACGCCAAAAGATAACTCCTGACCACTCGGCCCACTACCCGGGCGAGGAAGAACACTATGTCCAGGAAAGTAGAAGTGTGGATGTCTAAAGCAGAAATAACCCTAGCCCAAGTGAGGGTTTTCTACTAGTCTGGTTACACATGCAACATATGACAGGGGTGCTAGGTCAAATTCCAAGATAACAATAATCAACAGCTTGTAGGGAAATAAATAAACACATGATCATCTGACAGCATCAGGAACATCAATTCCTAAATTCTAGCATGCTATACAAAATACATCTACAACATGCAAGTCCCTACACTGATTGAATTAATGTACAGTCCATAGGTCATGAAGACAAGGCCACCCACCTGAAGAGCTGACTATCCAAGTCCCACAGCTGAAAATACCCAGAATTCCAAATCTCCAACTCCAACGGGTCCAGCAATACCCGCAAACTCTCCTGGGTACAACATACAGTCCAAAGTTACACTTAAATCCCATAAATTACCCAAATAATCACACTCTGAAATTCAGCCTCAAAGATGTCCATTTTTCACCTGCAGATAAGGCTCCAAAAATTCTGAAATAAATATCACAGCGATCCTTGCGTCGAGACCTTCGAAACGGGTACCTGCACGCCCAATTCGGAGCCCCGTAGGCCAAGTTACAAATTCCACAGTACAGGTGCGCAAACACTCACAACCACACAACTGTAAACTCAAACACAGATAAAAGGGGAATAGTATACCTTCGGGCAAGCCTCAGAAAAATCCCGGAAAAATACGATGATAATCCTTGTGACGAGTAGATCCAAAAAGTGTATAGGCTTGTCTCTATTTCAAAAAGAGAGGGACAGAGCAAAAAATGGGTATGTTTGTTAGGTATAGCGGTGGTATAGGTTTAGGAGCACTGGCCGCCTAGAAGTACAAGTGCTCGCCCTACCGGTGAAAAAAGAAAAGAACGGCTTTTAAGGCGGGAACGCCCCAGTGATGATGGCTCCAATAGCAGGTAAGGAACTTAAGCTATATCTTGCTTTCAATGCTTAGCCCGGCTTCCCTACTGTTAGGGTGCTCGAGTGCGGAGATAAAATTCCGGCAAGGAACCGCTGTCCAAAAACTCCAACAGAAATAAGGGGGTTTAGAAACTCCTCGGAATCCGTGTCAAAAGCCCCAAACGAGACTAAACGATGAATACGGAAATCGACGGCGTACCTCTCGTGATTCCAACGCCGTGAAAATCGTCCAAAAATACGATCGGGGTAGCTCTGTGGGCCTCTCACACTGAAGAGTGACACTAACGGGCCTCCGACGGAAGAACGTCGCTTCGTACTCCGATGCCGAGATCGCCGTCGCCGGGTCTTCCAAAAAATCCGGGCCTCTGCCAGAAGATGCGCGACAGGGAGCTCTTCAACTTTGCTTAAGGGTGCAAGGGTGTTGGAGCTCGGGAAGAGGGAGAAAATCCAAGATGAAGGCAGCTCGGGTTCAAGAATAAACCAACCAAACGAAACAATAGGAAAAATGCCATCCATGTCCCGGTTTTTATCTCGGTGCGCCTGGACCACGTACGCCACCCACTCGGAATCCGACACGTGGCGCTCCAAAGATGCGCGGGAGCCACGGGTCAGCGCGCCCACGCGCGCCCACGAGCGCCTGTCGGGCACGCATCCTGAGGCAACCACCCCACGTTCCATGAACCGCACGCACAACACCGCACCAACCACCAGATGCCACGCGTCCACCCCCGGTCCACCGTGCACCCACGACACTGCGTGGACCGCGCGCACCAAGACCGTCCAACCACTAGGTGACACGTGGCCTAACCTCGGTCCACCGTGCACCCCGCCACAGCCCGGGGACCGCGCCTGCTGCGCCGGCCAACCGGACCGCGCCACGTGGCCCGCGCCCGGTGCACGCCTCCCGCGGTGGACCGCGCGCCTGTGCCGCCGCGCTCCGTCGCCGCCGGCGCCGCTCCGGCCGCCGGAACAGTAGCCCTTGCCTCGAAAAACGTGTTTTCGCATTCGGGCTCCGAAAAATTCGAGTAAATAGTCCATTTCGATCGTTTTCGCGCGCTGATTCCAAATCCGAAGTCCGATCGGCCAAAATCCAACTCTAAAACTTCTCGAAAATTCTCGGAGAAGCAAACTTGATCCGTTTTTCATGTCGGGTCCAATCCTTGAGTCCAATATGCGCGCAAACACCTCTAACACCCAACATGGGTCTCCAGAAGCCGCAGATCCAACAGTAATCCAAACGTGGGAATTTCCGGGTCCTCACAGTCAAGCACAAAGGTATGTTTTCGTTGTAATTTTGCAGGGCACATTGAAAGAAATTGCAAGATTGGAGCTCAAAGATCAAATCAACCACATCTTGCAACTGCTACCAATAAGTTCACTCCATGGAATTCAAAGAAGGATTTTCCTAAAGAAAAGGACATTGGTAGTACTTCAAACAAGACGATGACAAAAGAAAAAGACCAATCTTGCAAGACGTCTTCATCAAGGAAAACTTCTCAACCATTGCCAACATACTCCAAAACTCAAAAGGTTTGGGTATGCAAAGGTGAAACCCCTCCTTGTCTTTAATCGTTCTACGATTAAATCTTGTGTAGTTTATGTAGACTATTTTCTTTTCTTCTTTTTCTTTTGGCCGACCCGTCAACCATCTTTGGGAGGTAAATGGTACATTCTTTTATTGGTTGATGATTTCTCTAGGTTTTCTTGGGTAGCATTTTTAAAAGAGAAAGCTGATACGTTTGACTCTTTTCATGAGATTTGCCATCGTATTATGATTGAAAAGAATGAAAAGATCATTCGTGTTAGAAGTGATAGAGGTGGAGAATTCATAAATTCAAAATTCATTGATTTTTGCACTTCAAATGGCATTAAACATGAATTCTCGGCACCCTATACACCTCAGCAGAATGGTGTTGTTGAGCGCAAAAACAGGGTTGTTCAAGAGATGGCGCGTGTGATGCTTCATAGCCGGAATTTACCGCTACATTTTTGGGCTGAAGCCGTGAACACCGCTGTCTATGTCATTAATAGAGTGTTCTTGCGCCCGGGAACGTTAAATACACCATATGAACTATGGTGTGGTAGAAAACCCAACATCAAATATTTTCGCATCTTCGGGAGTCGGTGTTACATTTTACGTGACCGTGAAAATCTTGGAAAGTTTGACTCACGAAGTGACGAAGGGATTTTCTTGGGGTATTCTACTAATAGTAGAGCATATCGAGTATTTAACTTGGAATCTAAGACGATCGTAGAATCCATAAATGTTAAAGTAGATGAAGCTTTTCACCTTGGATCTGGAAAATCTACCCTCGATATCTCTCTAGATGATGATTCTCCTGCTAGTGCATCTTCCCATGATAATACTCCCAATATTAATGATGCATCTAATGGTTCTTCTAGTTTATCTGATGTGCAGGAATCATCTCATGTACCTCCGAGTACTCCGTTTCAACAAACATTACGAATCTCCAAGGATCATCCGGAATCAAACATCATTGGAGATCCACAAGAAGGAGTTAGAACTCGGAGGCAGTTGGTTTGTGGATTCGCTTGCTACGTATCTTTAATCGAACCAAAGAACATAGATGAAGCTCTTCAGGATGACTACTGGATTAAAGCAATGCAGGAAGAGCTCCATCAATTTGAGCGAAACAAAGTCTGGGAATTAACGAAGCCTCCAAAGCAACATAATGTGATAGGTACCAAATGGATCTTCAAGAACAAGAAAAATGAGGATGGTACTATCATCAGGAACAAAGCACGATTAGTTGCTCAAGGCTACTCTCAAGTAGAAGGTATAGACTTTGATGAAACTTTCGCCCCTGTAGCTAGACTCGAGTCCATTCGTATACTATTTGCTATTGCTTGTCATTTTAAAATCAAATTATTTCAAATGGACGTTAAGAGCGCATTTCTAAATGGGTTTTTAAATGAGGAAGTTTATGTGGCTCAACCGAAAGGTTTTGTAGATCATAAACAACCTAACCATGTTTTTCGTTTGAAAAAGGCTCTTTACGGTCTGAAACAAGCACCGCGAGCATGGTACGAAAGGTTAACAAAGCACCTTTTGGAGAAGGGCTATACTCGAGGGGGAGCTGATAGGACTCTCTTTGTGAAGCATTATCAAAGCAATTTCATTGTAGCACAAATCTATGTCGATGACATTGTATTTGTCGCAACAAGAGATAATGATGCTTCTAAATTCGCGGAGACCATGGAAAGCGAATTTGAGATGTCCATGATGGGCGAATTGACTTATTTCCTTGGATTGCAAATTAAACAAAATGATGAAGGTATTCACTTGAGTCAATCCAAGTATGCAATGGAGTTGGTCAAAAAGTTTGATCTAGAAAATTGTAAAGATTTTCCGACTCCAATGGGAACTAGCCACAAGGGACTTGGAAGTGAATCACATAGTGAGAATGTAGACGAGAAACTGTATAGAAGTATGATTGGAAGTCTACTTTACCTCACGGCTAGTCGCCCGGATATATCCTTTAGTGTTGGGATCTGCGCGAGATATCAATCTGCACCAAAGGAGGTTCACCTGAAAGCGGTGAAAAGGATCATCCGGTATATCAAAGGATCAATTAATTTCGGAATTTGGTATCCTATGGGAACAAGTTTGGATATTGTTGGATACTCAGATGCCGATTGGGCAGGATCAGTGGATGATCGGAAAAGCACGAGTGGTGCATGCTTCTATCTTGGCCATTGCATTGTTGCATGGCACAGTAAAAAGCAGAACTGCATAGCACTCTCGACTGCCGAAGCGGAATACATTTCAGCTGGAAGTTGCTCAACTCAACTCATTTGGATGAAAAGCGTATTGAGCGACTTCCGCATTTCAGCATCTTCGGTAACAATTCTTTGTGACAACACAAGTGCAATTAACATTTCTAAAAACCCTGTGTTGCACTCTAGAACAAAACATATTGAACTTAGATATTATTTTCTTAGAGAGCTAGTTGAATCAAATACTCTTCAACTTTCATATATTTCAACTGAGGATCAATTGGCTGACTTTTTAACAAAACCTTTGGATCAAAAACGTTTTATTCATTTACGAAAAGCAATTGGAATGCTTTACTTGAAATAAACTTCTTTTTGAAACCTTTGCTTAGGATAGGTTTTGTATTTGTTTTGTTTTGTTCATTATCTATGTTTGTACATAGGACATTAATTGAGCATAGATCATAATTGACTTTAATTGCATCTCTTCGCACATTTAGAAATTTATTATGCTTTTGCCATCATAATATTTCACTGTTGCAATGATCATTTATGTTAATTAAATCATCTTCTAAGTGATCAAAGTCAATTTCTCTCTCTCTATGATCTCTTGGTATAGTCATTATCTTATTTGACTGCTTAGTCGAGTATGAAATCGAGAGCAATATTTGGTTGAATACTTTATATCTTAAATAATTGATAGCCAATTGAGGGGGAGTCATAGAAAAAGTAAAATGCTCAAAAGATGTGGAAAGAGTTACATCCCAATGAGGAGTGTGAAAACTACCACCACATGGAGGAAAGAGCTACCACCTCGGTCGTCCGAGTATTGTGTGCAGCTACCACATGTATACCAAGCATGGTTGTTCAAATTTTTGATTAAGTAAAATGCATGTTGAAATACTTGACTCCGTCAAATTTCAAGGTTGGTATAAGGTGGGTGTTTAATGAAAGATGCTCAAAGAGCCACTCTCTTCAACAGATTGTCTAGATACATTATCTATTATATTTAGGATTTCAAACATCTATTGATCTTTGTATTTCATTTTCTTTACTGAATTGATGATTTGATAAAGGCATTACTCATAAGATCAAGTTAGATGTAATTGAAGGTGTTCAACTTTAAGGGATTTAATTCTTGTAAATTCTCGTTTCATTTTTGGATATTATTGATAGATTTGGCATAATCTAATTCTTGTTGTATGAAACGATGATTTTTGTTTAAAGTTGATACACATTTGTGCTTACAATCTTTTTCTGGTTTTTCTTGAATTTCTCTCAAATTTTCTAAAGAAAATGTTGGAGCCGATCCGGATCGGGCAAGATGATCCGGATCCCGAACGCAGGAATTCTTCTGCGGGCTGACGATCCGGATTGTATCTGCCGATCCGGATCCCGAACGCAGTTTCTCACTGCGGGTAGCCGATCCGGATCGCAAGCATGGGATGATCCGGATCGCGGCTAGGGTTTTATAAAGAACAAAAGGGTTTTGATTTCTTTTACTCCAATCTTTTGTTCCAAAGTTTCCAGAGCCTTTCTCTCTAGATTTCATCCTTCTTGGAAGCTTTCAAACTCAAGTTCTTCAACTCCAAGTAAGTTTTATTGATCAAAATCTCGGTTTTTCACCGTTTTTTCTCTATTCCTCCTCAAACGTGTGAATTTCTTGGATCGACTTTGTTTGTGGATGGTTTTTGATCAAATTTCTTTTGAAATAAGAACTCTGGGTAGATTAGTTTTGATTATATGCTAGGTACTCTCCTGATTAACGGATTTTTAGGCTTCGATTTCTAAAATTTCGGTTTTAGGGCATATAATAAGGATTTTCGAAAATCATGCAATTGATCTATTTTTAAAAGTCCTTTTGCAAAACTAATTTGATTCTTAGTCTCTCTACATGATTATGATTGTTTGGGTACAATTTTTCAAATCTTTGAAAATTAACAATTTTTCATGTGTTCTTGAGTTGTTGCACACAGGATTTCTTTTCTCAAGAAACCATTAGCAATGGTGATCACTTGGATTGTTTTCCTACTTGCTGCGATGGTACATACGAGAGACACTGCTAAGAGGGCTAAAAAGGATGAAGTTAACTGGGATGAGTTATCAGATGATGAAACACATCCTGGAGAATCGCCACAGAAAACCTCTGTTGCATCGAAAGGGAAAGCCCATGCAGAAACATCAACGGAAAAGGCTCCGCTGACTGCTGCGGAAAAAGGAAAAGCACCAATGACCTCTTCATCCATTTTCCCAAAAAGAAAAAGGCTTGCTCGACGACCTGGACGAGCTCGAGGTATTGTAATAAATGAACCATGTCAAGAGAACCCAAGGAACATTTCTCAAATTGACACTGAATCAGAAGACGAAGAAGATTGGGACACATTTCTTGACGAAGTACAACAAGGCATTGATAAAGAAAATAAACTTTACCTAAAGAAAAAGAACCTACTGAAGTCTTCCTCAATACTTAAGCAGCAAGCCATGAAAAAGAATGTGCCAAGCAATGAACCTCCTTACAACTCACATTCTTTGCCAAGAAGATCTCCTCGGAATGAAGGAAAGACTGCCCCGTCAATCGTCACACAACGGTCTTCAAATTCCAAAAAAATTGACCAAAAAGGGAACTTGGAGTCTCCCTTCAACCAAGAACAAGATAACATGGCTCTAGAACTCGGAAAGATGTCCAAGGACATACAGCAGATGAAACAAGAATGCTCTACGATTTCGGGAATGCTTAAACAAATTTTGAAAAAGATAGGCTGCATGAGCTCTGAAGACTCCGTTTCGGATGACTCAGATTCAGATACTTGACTCGATTGTCTAATATTTCTCGTGTGCAGGAACTTCGGACTTTAACTTTTGTGTGCAGATTTGTGCAGACTTTTATCTCTTTAGATTTTAGTTCAGTTTTTAGGACTTACTTTTAGTTCTAGTTCTTAAATTTCGGAACTTTTTCGTTGATATTTTTTAACTCTCCTTCATTTTTTTTGGTAATTTTGGCTTTGTTTGTGACAAAAAGGGGGAGAGAGTTTAGGAGAACTTGAACAATGATATTGTGAATGAAAATTGTGATCTTGTATACATCAAGGTACAACAATGAACTTGAACAATGATGTGATGTGAACATCAAGGTAAGTGAACATCAAGGGAACTTGAACAATGATGAACAATGCTGATGTGAAATTTTGTACACAACAAGGTAAGTATCACTTCAACTTCAACTTTGGTTTTCATCTTGTGATTGTTTGCATGTCTCTACTAACTATTCGACTAACTATTTGGGCATGTAATATGACTAACAAGTTGATCTTGGACTAACATGACATTTGATTTTTGATTGCATAGAAGATATGTTGGTTTTTGACTATGATTCTCTTACATATCTGATTTCTCAAATGTCATGATGATCAGATAAACTCTATCTCTGTACTAGGTTTTGAATGCTAAATATTCTTGAGGTATCTAACGATCTCTTTTTGTCAAGAATGATTTCTTTGTGCAGAGAGTACAGATGTCTAAGTCTAGAGTCTGTTTTAGGAGTTTATCTCATGTTTTTAAATTTTTGGATCTCCATTGTAAATTTTTGTTGTATGGTGATAGCAACAAAAATATCTTTTTGAATTTTCTTTAGTGGATCTGTGTTTTGTCACGAAACCGCCAAAGGGGGAGATTGTTACGGAATTTGAGTTGGCGTAGTTTCGTGAAAGTCTCAAGTCTTGAAGATTGAAGGTGAAGAAAGTTGGATCATTTAACTCAATCTCAAGAAAGAAGAATTCAAAAGGATCAGGTATGTTTAACCTAAGATTTTGTGTGATCCGAATACTTCTTGTAGTGTAGAAACACTTGGAAGAATCTTTCATTGTATAAAAATCAAAAACTGGACTTGGGACATGTTCAGGATCCGGATCAAGTTGTTCGATCCGGATCCCGAAGGTGGTTTGTTCATACACCAGTTCAATCCGGATCGTAGCCTCTCTTGATCCGGATCCCGAACACTGAGTTTACCATCTTCCTTGAACGATCCGGATCAGGCTTCGCAATCCGGATCCCGAACGTTGATGTTTGGTGAACTGTATGAACGATCCGGATCAAGCACTTCGATCCGGATCCCGAACCTTCATTTTTCTGGAATTACCTGACTCGTTACGACGATCCGGATCACAGCTAATCCGATCCGGATCGCCGTCCGTAAAATTTCCAGAAATGTTAGGTTTTTGATTCTTATCTCCTTCCTAGGGTTTCTAACCTATAAATAGACCCTATGATTCATTTCCTAGGGTAAGCCGAAAAAAAGGAAAATAGCCGTCATTTTCATATATCATCTTTTACGGCTCTAGATCCACATATAGAGAAGAAAGGAAATCATTAGAGAACACTCTATGTTTCTTCATCTATATTGATTAGTTTGATTCTAGGTTTTCATACTCACATCTTGAGTTGAATCAAACTAATGAATACTTAGATGGTATTTCCGATCTATCTTTGATCTAAGTATTCGGCGGATCATCACCACCCAAAAACAACGATTTACCCCAAAAATCGGCGCGTGGATTCGCGTGTCCTTGTGGATTCAAGGTTCAACCGCTCTCGTGGATTCGGAGCGAGGCACGTTCGTGGATTCGAAGGGTGCTATTGGGTGAAGACCGTGGATTCGGTCGGACGTCGTGGATTCGACGTTGGACGCCGTGGATTCGGCGTTGGGCGCAGATCGTGGATTCGAGAAGCGTCGCGGAGCGAGCGGAGAAGATCCTCTAGGAGCGTATGGAAAAGGTTGAGTCGTAAGTGTGTACGGTAAATCACCTTGTACGTGTTTTTAATTCTAGTGGATTTCTGCCGTGTTATCGGTCCCGTGGTTTTTTACTCCGGTGATGGAGTTTTCCACGTAAAAATCTTGCGTATTATTTTTATTTCCGCATTGGGTTTTTATCGCAACTATTTTTTGAGTGTTTATACGTTTACACCTATTCACCCCCCTCTAGGTGTTTTTTCCCCTATTTAGATCCTTATTACATATAACCCAACATTTCGAATCTAAGTATTCGGCGGATCATCACCACCCAAAAACAACGATTTTCCCAAAATCGGCGCGTGGACTCGCGTGGCCTTGTGGATTCAACGAGCATCCGCTCTCGTGGATTCGGAGCGAGATACGTTCGTGGATTCGAGACGTGCTACTGGGTGAAGACCGTGGATTCGGTCGGACGTCGTGGATTCGACGTTGGATGCCGTGGATTCGACGTTGGACGCAAATCGTGGATTCGAGGAGCGTTGCGGAGCGAGCGGAGAAGATCTACTAGGAGCGTATGGAAAAGGTTGAGTCGTAAGTGAGTAGGGTATATCACCTTGTACGTGTTTTAATTCTAGTGGATTTCGCCGTGTTATCGGTCCCGTGGTTTTTTACTCCGGTTTGGAGTTTTCCACGTAAAAATCGTGCGTGTTATTTTTCATTTCCGCATTGGGTTTTATTGCGCAACGATTTTTGAGTGTTTACTGTTTACACCTATTCACCCCCCTCTAGGTGTTTTTTTCCCTATTTAGATCCAATTAATCATAACCCAACAGTACTCGTTTCGACCGGATCGTCGCGAGGATCGTGACAGTATTTTTCTTGGAATTTTACGAGCATTTTTCACAGGTGAAAATAGGGAAACTCTGGACTGGGATGTTTTGGACAGATTTTGGAGTATTGAATGATTAATTTATGTATGTTCTTTGGGGTTTGTTGTGCAGCGTTGTGGTGACTATTTGGACCGAGCTCGGACCTCACTGTTGGGACAGGGATTTAGCGCTCGAGGTGGGTACCGTTGTAATCCTCCGACTTGTGATAACCCACTAGGCATATTGGAGCTAGTCCTATAATATATTGCTAATAAACCGGCGGAATAATTATAGCTTGCTTAATTGGAAATTTGGACTTATGGTTAGCACTTGCATCTTTAAAGGACTAAGTATTAATTAAATGTTAATTCTTGCAAAGGATATATTATCTAAACCCTTGGGAATATTTTGCTAAATCGTTTTTGTTATATGTATATTGGGACATCTTATGCATGTATAGAGACCGGCTTATGGCAACTTGGTACTGTGGATATTCTCGAAATGGCATGCTTTAATTTCGTAAGAATTAGAATACCTGAAATCATGTTATTAAGTAAAGGACTTTTACATGCTTGTATGGTCACCTAGATAGGCCACCTTTTTCTGCTACACTATCATGCTGGATTTGACTTAAGAAAAACCATGTTTTTCATTTCTTCTCCTGTTTCTAGGCTTAGAGGGTATTATGCTCGGGTTCAAGCAGGGGCTGGGATAGTGTAGCCAGGTATTGGGGATTTGGGACAGGCGGGCTTTGATGGCAGGGTACTGCGGCAACCGCGAATTTTGGGCTGTTGACCGGACAGTTGTTATTGCATCAGATTGGGGGGAGAGGGATCAAGGGATCAGGCTTACTTTAGTGGATGGGTTTTTCCCACTTTGATCAGTGTCATGATCCAGTCCTGCTAGTTTGATACTTGTTACTGAGGTACTTCCTCGTGTGGGTCGCTCCGCTCGAGGGCCACTGTCACGCCCCGGGGGTTTCATTCAGCGGAAACAATCAACGAAAAAGGATTTGTTTTTCATATCAATTTTTTTTTGAAATTCCTTCTTCCCGGTGCGTGCCCAGACCCGCCGCATACACAGAATCACCCTGCAAACGGACAGAGTCTCCTCTGTATATGCACGGCGTCGCGGCTAATACAACATGCAAACATAGTAGTTTATTCAATCACAACAGTTCTCAACACTTACACAACAGAACCATTCTCAAGGCCGACCAATTTGAAAGGATAAATCCACAATTTTAAAAGTGGTGCCCACCCGGCACCCAGATTTCTAAAACAGTTCGAAAACCATAAATCCACATAGTTTTTAAAACAGTGCCCACACGACACTCAGATTTTGAAATCCGTTTTCTAAAATCCATAAATCCACAGGGTTTTGAAAACGGTGCCCACACGACACCCAAGTTTTGAAAACGGTTTTCGCAATTCCTTTTTCTTTTTCTTTCTTTTCTTTTGAAAAACGGCCGAACAGAGATAAGAACTCAACATCCACATAACCAAAGAGTAGAGTACCGATATCCACACCGACCCCACGAGGGTATCGAGAACCACACAATAGACTACAAGTAGTAAATGAAATGCGACAGAAAAGGAAAAACACAGTCTGGGATCTCATAGGACCCGAAAGCTCCTGACTCGGCCTCACCGTCGCCTAGCTCTCACCCCTGAAGGAACCTGTCACGGAGTGGGAAGTCAGCGACACGATAACACAATAATAAAGCAGGAAAAAGTAGTAAAACCAACCGTAAAGCTATCCGGAGCAACCACCCTCCCACGAGGGAAAAACCACGAACACCTGCAAAACCTGACCACGTCGGGCTCCTACCCCGACAGGTCGCACCGCTCACACCTTGGCGCCTCAAAACCCCACACCTACGGGGGCCCCACTACGTCACCTCGTGGGTTTACACGGGTCATACACCACTTTTCCGGAAAAGCGCACCATTTGCGGTGGCCAAACCGCGGGTGCGCGTGCTGCAGCCTCGAGCATAGTAACCAAGAATACCGTACATAATCAAGTAGCGAGAACCATAGAGACTATCAACCACATATAATCAAATAACAAGAACCATAGAGACTATCAACCCTATATAACCAAGTAACGAGAACCATAATGACTGTCCACAAGTTCACAGTTAAACGCACAAATAGAGTTAGTTACAAGTGTCGGAAATGCCATGCTAAGTCTCCAAATAAAAACCCACCTGTCTCGGGCGGTGATCAACGCGTGATTCCTCCGCGTCTTGGTGTGTTCCCCGGACCTACACGAACCCGCCGCAACGAAATCACTAACTCGAAACCCCAAGTAAGGACCACAGAACAAAAGACTCTCTCGGTCGGTCGCGGAACGCGGCCCGTAGATCCGGCGGCGGCGGCGACGTCCCGGGGCGAGGACAAGGGCACGGACAGCCCACCACTCGCGCGGCCCTGCGCGGCGCCCGACCCCGCACGGGCGCGCTGCCCGCATGCGCGGGCTGCCCCGCGCGGTGTCGGACCCCGCGCGGCGCCCCGCCTGCGGGCGGCCCCGCGCGGCGCCCGGCCCACGCGGCGGGCTACCCGCATACGCTGGTGGCCCCGCGCGGCGCCCGACCCCGCATTCGCAGGCTGCCCCGCGCGGTGCAAGACCCCGCGCGGGCACCCCGTCTGCGGGCTGCCCCGAGCGGCGCCCGTGTCGCGCGGCGTGCTGCCCGCATGCGCGGGCGGCCCCGCGCGGCGCCCCACCTGCGGGCGGCCCCGCGCGGGCTGCCCCGCGCGGTGCCAGACCCTGCGTGGCGCCCCGCCTACGGCGGCCCCTCGCGGCGTTAGACGCCGCGCGGCGGCCCAGCGCGGCGCCCGACCTGCGCGGGTGAGCTGCCCGCAAGCACGGGCGGCCCCGTGCGGCATCAAGCCCGCACGGGTGCCCTGCCGGCGGGTGGCTCGCCCTCCCCCTCGCGCGCGTCGGGTGCCCTACGGTTGGAAAAAAATCTGGGAACCCCCTCCCCTCGCTGAAATCAAGAACCGAAAAGGAAACAATAAAACCGCTCACCTCGGTTTCGTCGGCAATGGGTGAATGAGAAGGATCGTCCCGTTCGCGCTCATCGGGTTCCGCGGGAAGGCGATCGTCCCTTCCTTCTCCCATCACGATCCTCGGTTCTTCACGCCGCCTGCTAGAGGGACGAGGTTGGGGAAACAGGGTTCCTCGCTCGCGCTCAGGTGGGGAAACTGACGCACAGGAATGAGGAGTGGGGAAAAACCCTACGCCCCCAAACAAAATTAAATAGTCGTTCAGGTGTGAATGGGGGGTGGGATTGAACCTTAAACCCCCAAATTCGAAACTTAGCGATCGGGTGCGGACCAGGGTCCAACTTACCACGAAAAGCGTGCCGATCTCCCGCACGCTTTTTGATACACCCGGGACAGCGGGTTTACCTCAAAAAGCGTGCCGATCGCCCGCACGCTTTTTGATGCATCCGGAACCGCTGGTAACCTTCATAAATTTATTCTGGGAGATCCCGGGGTCAGAATTCGAATCCGATCGCGCCACCGTTCTCCGTTTCGCGAGCTTTATTGCCTAAAAATACCTGAGAGCCCCGACGGTCTGCCCAGAAACAAGGAATTATTAACCCGCCCCCCGTCGGACCACTAAAAGGGGTAAATAAAAAAATAAGAATTTTCGAAAAGACAAATTAACGAGGGCGGTTACTACACCATTCACCTCTTAAAAACGAGTTTAATCCCCGAAACTCAACTATGGGTTGCGGTGAAGAGATTGGGGTAGCACTCCCTCATTTTTTACTCTAGTTCCCAAGTTGCTTCTCGCTCTTCATGGTTGCTCCAGAGCACCTTCGCGTAGGGGATGGCTCGATTTCGCAGCGTTTTGCTTTCCCTTGCTAGGATCCGCAATGGGGTTTCCTCGAAACTCAGGTCCTCCTTAAGTTCGAGAGTAGAGACGTCCAGAACATGTGATGGGTCGGGAAGGTATTTCCGGAGCATGGAAACGTGGAATACATCGTGGACTTGATCGAGGTTTGGTGGTAGGGCCAGGCGGTAAGCCACCGGCCCGATGCGCTCCAGGATCTCGAACGGCCCCACAAACCGTGGGCTCAACTTGCCCTTCAACCCGAAACGCTTAATTCCCCTGGATGGCGAGACTCGTAGCAACACGTGCTCCCCCACTTGGAATTCCAAGTCGCGGCGCCTCTTGTCTGCGTAGCTCTTCTGTCGACTCTGGGCTGTCAGTATGTGCTGTCTGATGAGGCATACTTTTTCTTCAGTTTCTTCCACAAGGTCGGGTCCCAAGAACTTCCGTTCCCCTAAGTCGTCCCAACAGATCGGGGATCGGTAGCGCCTCCCGTATAAGGCTTCGTAGGGCGCCATCTGGATGCTGGCCTGGTAGCTGTTGTTGTAGGCGAATTCCATGAGGGGTAGGTAGCGTGACCAACCGACCCCCCAGTCAAGTACACAGGCGCGAAGCATGTCCTCGAGAGTCTGAATCACTCGCTCCGACTGTCCGTCCGTCTGGGGGTGAAAGGCTGTGCTGAATTGTAGTTTGGTCCCCAGGGCCCGCTGTAGACTCTGCCAAAACTTCAAGACAAAGCGCGTGTCTCTATCCGAGGTGATCGACGCCGGCACTCCATGCAGTCTCACGATCTCGCTGATGTAGACTTGAGCTAACCACTCTCGGGTCCAGGTTGTATGAATGGGCAGGAAGTGTGCTGACTTGGTTAACCGGTCCACTATACCCAGATCGTGTCGTGCCCCTGCTGCGAACGTGGGAACCCAGTGACGAAATCCATGGTGATCCGATCCCACTTCCACTCTGGCACCGGTAAAGGCTGTAACTTTCCCGCTGGTCGCTGATGCTCGGCCTTTATCTGTTGACATACCAGGCAATGAGCTACATGTCGTGTCACATCCCCCTTCAGTTTTGGCCACCAGAAGGTCTGCTTGAGGTCCCTGTACATCTTCGTGCCCCCTGTATGCGCCGCATAAGGGGCGCGGTGTGCCTCTGCCAAAATTTCCTCCTTCAACTCCGATGAATCCGGCACGCAAATCCGCCCGCGGAACCGTAGGGTGCCGTCGCCTTCCACTGAAAAATCGTTCTCTTGGTTCCGGGAGATCTTGTCTCGTACGAGCTGTAAGTGAGAGTTGGTCTGTTGCCCTTCCCGGATCTTCTCGAATAGCGTCGGCTTGACTATCAAGGTTAAAAGTTGCGCAACTGTGCCCGCTGGTACCACCTCCAACTTCAATCGTGAGAACTCCGCGATCAAGCTGCTCTGCTCAGTTATCGCGCTTACAGATACCCCTTCCCGTTGCCCCTTCCTGCTCAAAGCGTCTGCCACCACGTTTGCCTTCCCGGGGTGGTATTGAATTGTTAGATCGTAATCCTTCAGCAACTCTAACCACCGCCTCTGCCGCAAATTTAATTCCCTTTGGGTGAACAGGTACTTAAGACTTTGGTGGTCCGAGAAGACGTTACAGTGGACACCAAAGAGGTAGTGTCTCCATAACTTTAAAACGAAGACCACTGCAGCCAGCTCCAAATCATGTATCGGGTAGTTCTTTTCGTAATCCTTCAGTTGCCTAGAAGCATAGGCTATCACTTTCCCTTGTTGCATCAGTACACCCCCAAGGCCGATCCTTGATGCGTCACAGTATACTTCATAATACTCTCCGGGTGCTGGTAGTACAAGTATTGGTGCCCTGGTTAGCCTTCTTTTGAGTTCTTCGAAGCTCTCCTGGCATTTAGCCGGCCTTACAAACTTCTCCCCTTTCCTGGTCAACCGGTTTAAAGGGGCAGCAATCTTCGAGAAACCCTCGACGAAGCGTCTGTAATATCCTGCCAGGCCCAGGAAACTGCGGATCTCTGTCACCGTAGTCGGCGGCTGCCAGTCGATCACCGATTCCACCTTCTTAGGGTCCACGGCGATCCCCTCCGCCGAGATCACGTGCCCCAGAAATCCCACTTCGCGAAGCCAGAACTCACATTTCTTGAGCTTAGCGAACAGCTTCTGATCCCTGAGAGTCTGGAGAATCGTTCGCAAATGGTCCTCGTGCTCCTCGTCGGTGGGTGAATAGATCAGGATGTCGTCGATGAAGACAACTACGAAATGATCTAGAAAGGGCCGGAAGATTCTGTTCATCATATCCATGAATACCGCGGGGGCGTTCGTAAGCCCGAACGGCATAACCGTGAACTCGTAGTGGCCGTACCGGGTCCGGAAGGCGGTTCTTGGAATGTCTTCGTTTCGAACCCGGAGCTGGTGGTAACCTGATTGCAGGTCAATCTTTGAGAAGACCGTCGCTCCCCGTAACTGGTCGAAGAGGTCGTCGATTCTGGGCAGGGGGTACTTGTTCTTCACCGTAACCTTGTTTATCCCTCCGTAGTCGATGCAGAGACGCAGGCTTCCATCTTTCTTCCGCACAAAGAGTACTGGTGCGCCCCAGGGCGACACACTCGGTCTGATAAACCCTCTGTCCAAGAGGTCTTCAAGTTGCGCCTTAAGCTCCTTCAGCTCCACGAAGGCCATTCGGTAAGGCACCTTCGTGATAGGCTGCGTGCCCGGCAGGAGTTCGATAGGGAACACCACCTCCCGTTCCGGGGGCATCCCGGGCAGTTCCGTCGGGAAAACATCGGGGAAGTCCCTCACTACGGGGATATCTGAAAGTGTCGCCGGGGGTCGGGTGGCTAGATCCACAGATGCCAAGTAGGCCACACACCCTCCCTCCACTAATCTTCTGGCTCGTGTTGCTAAGATGACGGCTGGGAAGGAGATGCTCTTGCACGCCAGGTACATGTGTTCAGGGAAACCCGGTTCTTGTAGTCGCACTTGCCGCTTCTCACAGTCGATGAGTGCTTGGTACTTTGTGAGCCAGTCCATGCCCAACACTGCGTCATACTCCTTCAGGGGAATTACCACTAAATCCCAAGGGCAAGACAGTCGCCCTAGCTTTATCGGGCAGGCGGCCACATAGCTATCCGCCTCCAAAGGCCCACCCGCAGTTTGGACCGCCATCCGACATTGGAGAGATCTCTCCCCAAGACCATGCACAAACACGAAGTCACGAGAAATGAAAGAGTGTGTTGCTCCGGTATCAAAAAGAGTTCTAGCACGGAAATTTGAAACAGAAGTAATACCTGCTAGTACGTCCTCCGGCGGGTTTATCTCTTGGCGGGTCATTGAGTAAACTCGCCCGCCAGGTTGAGGCTGCCTATCCTCTTCTCGTCGTGATGCAGGGGGTCTAGAGGTCGACCCCATGGGAGCTTTCCCTCATCCTAAAAGCTGTGGCGAAGGCATAGAAGCTGTAGAGGATGCTGATCCCAAGGTTAAGGGGCAGTTGCGGCGGAAGTGCCCCTGTTTGCCGCAACGGAAACAATGATCATTTCTTTGGGGGCACTCTAACACCCGGTGCCCCCCCCCCCCCCCCCCCCCCCCCCGCATATCACACAAGGCCTGTCCCCCGACCTCGGTCCGCCTGCAGGTGCGCTCCGAGATCCTGACTGTGGTCTCCACCGCTTGAGGGGTCGGCTCCCACTAGAAGGACCCCCCCATAGTATTGTTGTTGTCGCTTCTTATCCTCTTGCTGCGCTGGGCCCTCCCTCCTGGCGCGCGTAACAGCGAACCCGCGCTCCACCACAGTGGCCCTGTCGACCACTTTCTGAAAAGTGTGTAAGTCGGCTGCTTGTACCACCTGGAATATATCGCTTCGCAAGCCATCCACGAAAAGTTGCGCCTTGTGGGACTCGTCCCTTATAAGGAAAGGAACGCAGTTGGCCAGTCTCACGAACTCGCGTTGATACTCCATAACTGTCCTGCTCCCCTGCTGGATGTGGTTCAAGTCGTCCTCCAGTTTCTTTTTGACGCAGTTGGTGAAGAAAGCCCCGAACAGCTCATGCTTGAACGTCGTCCACGATGGGAGCACGGTGCCCTTTGTGGGATCAGGGCGTACCGTCTTCCACCATAAGCGGGCGTTCCCCTCCTGGAAGTGGACCGCTAGGGGAACCCGCTCGCAATCCTCCATGAGTAAGTCTTCAAATAATTTCTCCATCGACCCCACCCACTTCTCGACGACCCAGGGATCGGTCGTCTCCCCTTCGAACACGGGTGGATCGTATTTCTTAAAGTCAGCCAGGTTGGCCCGCACTCGGTCCCGCTCAGTCAGCGGAACTGACCCCGCCCCCGTGGCGGCGGCGGCCACTGTAGGGGAAGGTGTCACCACGGTCTCTCCCAGGATACCCCCGCCGAGGGTCCCCGGCGCCGGTCCCGTAGTCGCTGTCGCAGGTGCTGCTGCTGCTGGCGTCGTGGTCTGGGCTGATGGTATCCCTGCTGCTGCAGCCGGTGGAGGGATCGCTCCTGCACAGGCCCCCATCACTTGCGGTTCTGTTGCCGGCGCGATTGTCCCCTGCGGAGGGGCCGGAGCGACCGTCACTGTCGCGGCCGGTTGCTGTTGCGTCAACTGACGCACGTGATCTGTGAGAGTCGCCAGCTGCCCTGCCATCTCTCGTAGTTGTTGCCGTAGGAGCTGGTTCTCCGCGGCTGTCGATGCCGTCGCATCTGCCCCCGTGTCCTCGACCGACGATCTAGTTCGGACCATCGTCTGTACATACACGCAACAAAAGTTAGCTCTAGACTCTGCTAGAAGCAACATCCACCTATCGAGAGAAAAGGATCTATATATTCCCCCCCCCCCCCCCCCCCCCCCCCCCCGATCACTCTCGTTCTGTTACGGCTTTTTGTGTTGGCATATTTCGTGAGTTGAGTCGGAGTCTTGAAGTGATCAAATTGTCAATCAGCAATTGAAGACTCAGAGAAGATTCAACAAGATCTCAAGTTGACACTCAGTGTTTTGAGTCTTGAAGATTGAAGTTGAAGAATTATGAATCATATACATCAATCTCAAGGAAAATGGATTCGGATTGATCAGGTACGTTTAACTAAATAATTTTGGTGATCCGAATACATTTGAGTAGTTTAGAAACACTTGGATAACTTTTCATTGCTTAAAAATCAAAAACTGGACAAATTGGATGTTCAGAGTCCGGATCAGAAATTCTGATCCTGAACCGATCCGGATCAGAATTCCGATCCGGATCAGAATTCCGATCCGGATCCCGAACCTTGTTTTTTCAGGAATTGCTGAAAAAAGACGACAGTCAGGATCGCCGTAAATCCGATCCGGATCGTCGTGCGGGAAAATTTTTGTTAAGTCAGTTTTTGATGCTTATCTCTTTCCAAAGGTTTCTAAACTATAAATAGACACTTAGGGTTTCTCAAGAACTACCGATTATTTTTATAAAACACTTGAGAGCAACCCTAGAGGCTAGGTTTTTATCGTTCTTCTTTATAGCCTCTTTTAGGTCAATTCGACGGTTCTTCCAAGATCTATCTTTTGTCGAATTGATCTAGTCTTTGCTTAGAGATTCCTTCTACGGTTCTTCAATGATAATCTAAGCAAAGGATCACCATCGAAACCAATATTTCTATCGGCTAAGTTTGCGTCGTGGATTCGACGTGGCATCGTGGATTCGGCATTGGACGCAGATCGTGGATTCGAGAAGCGTTGCGGAGCGAGCGGAGAAGATCAACTAGGAGAGTATGGAAAAAGGTTGAGTCGTCTGTGAGTACGGTATATCACCTTTGTACGTGTTATAATTCTAGTGGATTTCACCGTGTTATCGGTCCCGTAGTTTTTTACTCCGGTTTGGAGTTTTCCACGTAAAAATCTCTGCGTGTTATTTATTTTTCCGCATTGGGTTTTATATCGCAAAGATTTTTGAGTGTTTATTGTTTACACCTATTCACCCCCCTCTAGGTGTTTTTCCCCCTATTTAGATCCAATTATACATAACCCAACAAGTGGTATCGGAGCGGGTTTTAGGTTTATCTATCATGTTGTGGTAATATTTATAGACCTCCTCTTTTTTATGGGACTAATTATGCTTATTGGAAAGTGCGGATGAGAGCTTTTCTCATCGCAATTGATGAGCGGGTATGGCAATCCATGGAATACGGTTGGGTGCATCCTGTTGAGGAAGTAGGAAATTCTACTACCCCAAAACCTCGCTCTAGATGGTCCAAAGAGGAATTCGAAAGTTCTTCTTACAATGGGAAAGGTATGAATGCTTTATTTAATTCTCTTTCCTCGACTGAGTTTACACGAATTTCCGCGTGTGAAACCGCGAAGAAAATTTGGGATATTCTCAAAATTACACATGAGGGTACTAATCTTGTAAAAATTCAAAAGCTCCAGATGCTTACAAGTCAATTTGACTCTATTCATATAGATGAGCATGAATTGTTTACAGATTATTACACTAGACTTCAAGATGTGATCAATACTTGTGCTAATTTAGGAGAAAAGATCCCGGAGCCGAGAATTGTAAGAAAGATACTTCGGACTCTTCCGGAACGGTTTAGGGCAAAGGTTACCGCCATTGAAACCGTTAGTCATCCGGATGAGATGAGAGTAGAGGAATTAGTAGGTGCTTTGCAAACTTATGAAATGACTTTTCCTACTAATCAAGTTTCTTCCAAGTCTTCTTCTAAGCTTACAGGTATTGCATTCAAATAAACAAAGGAAGAAGATAGCAAATCAAGTTCCGACGATGAAATCTCTTTTGCCGATTTTGAAGAACAATTGGCGCGGATCGTAAAGAAATTTCGTCGGAAATTTTGGAAGAATCGAACCGATGGATCTACATCCTCGAAACCATCTAAAGGATCATCGGGTTCTAAATCCTCTAAACTCAAAGGCGTTGCAAAACCTTCTAAGGAAAAAGATGAATTCGAAGGGGAAATCCGATGTTATAGATGCAAAGGCTACGGCCATATTTCAACGGATTGTCCTTCTCCGAAATCATATAAAAAGAAGGCTTTGCAAGCGAAAACTTGGGACGGTTCTACTTCTAATGAATCGACCTCAAGTAAAGAGGGAAAAGTCGTTGCCTTACATGCCTCCCATATTCCCTCTTCTAATGTTTGCTTATCATCTTTAATCACTGACTCTATTCCTTTGATTTTGCATGAAACATCAACATCCGGCGGAGAGTCATCAAGTGAGGGGGAGTCGGACGAAGAAGAACTCGTTGAGGCATATCAACAACTTCTTACGGAATCAAAGAAGATGGCCAAACATATTAAGAAGTTGAGGAAGCAACGACTTGAGATTCAAGACGAGAATCATGCTTTAAAGATCAAACTTCATGATCTCGAGGAGGAACGAGAGCTTTTATTGAATAATAATAAAATCCTCCAAGAAAAGATAAATCAATCGGAAACGGTCGTTAATTCCCACATTAACAAGATTGATTTTCTAGAAAAGCAGTTTGAGGAAATTCATGTCACCAACTAAGCTTTGACCAAGCAAGTTCATCAACTTAAATCCGACATACAAAGGCTTTCAACCGGTTCCAAGAAATTTGATTGTATATCCGGATTAGGTCAAACAAGCAAGGTTGGTTTGGGATTTAAAAAGAACCAAACTGTGAAGGCTTCAAGTTCCACAACTAAATTGAAAGGAAGAACTTGTCACCAATGTGGACTTGAAGGACACTTGATGAAGTCGTGCCCGAAAAAGAGAAAGAGGAATTCTTCGACAACTTCATCTACGGAGCGAACTCAACGGAATCAAAAGACTCATCAAGTCAAAGGAGTTCACTCAACCCACCAAAGGTCCGAGCCACAACATCAATCATTCAAGTGGATCACTGCGAGGCAAAGACCTAAGGTGGACCAACAGTCAAAGCTATCATCTCCCGGCCACAACGAATCAAGACAACCCAAAATCCGACGATTTTGGATTCGGAAAGGTAATATCTTTCCTTGTCTTAAGTTCTAAATAGCTTATAACTGTATGTAATGCTTTGATTGGTTTTCCTTTCATATTTTTCTGAATCTCTGCATTACATGTTTTCAATGCTCTTCGTTTTTATGTTTTGTTTTTAAACAAAAGGGTTTTAACGAACAAGTGCATTGGATAAAAAGGATTTCACTGTCAATCACTCCAATTTAATTTTATATGAATTATCAACTTTACTCTATAATCATAATTCTTGAAGATACTTCATTATAAGAGTTTTTGATAATTATATTCATCAAATTTTAGTAATCATGTGTGATCTTTAGATGTTTAATCTATCTCGGTTGTGTGAATTCATTGTGATGAACGTGAGACAACCGATAGACTAAAATTTGGGATTTAATTCTTTCACATAAGAGATTGTATTTTCTTACAAGGGTAATGAAATGATTTGCAAAAGATGTGGAAAGAGTTACATCCGAAAGGAGTGTGAAAACTACCACCACATGTTGGAAAGAGCTGCCACCCCGGTCGTCCGGTTTGTGTGTGAAGCTACCACATGTTATGGATGCTTGAAAAATATTCATGAAATTTTGTTTAGTTGAAGCATTCGGAGATTTAAATTCAAAGTTCTTATTTTGAACAATCTCCTGGTTGGTATAAGGTGGGATAGTTAAAAGATGCTCAAAGAGCCACCCTTAGGTATTTTAATACATATCTCAATCTAAAAGGGTAAAATTCAAAATTGATGTCATTTGGAAATCTTTGTAAGTCATCTTTGTAAATCCGTTACATCTTGATAGACTTTGGATCTCAAATTTATTTTTGATGACTTGTGTTTGACGTATATAATATGAAAAATGTTTATAATGTTTTATCTTTGTTTTTCATGATTTCGGAGTAAATCTTTTTAATTTTTATAAAATTAATTGGATTGAATGACATCTATGTGATCTCATATCATTTTCTAGCACTTAAATTGTTTTCTTGATGGAATGCAAATCGGTATTTGAAAGATTTCAAAATTTGGATTTGTTTCAAGAATTTTTATGATTTTTGCCTTCGAGGACCGGTACGAAATCGACGTTTTTGTTATATACCGGAACTGAGCTTTTATCTCTCTTTCTCTATGAACTAATGGTGTTAGTGATTTCTTTTTGCCTATATTCACTGTTTGACAATTTGTGACAAAAAGGGGGAGAACAGAGATAGGGGGAGAACAGAGATGCTCAAGATAGGGGGAGAAAAAGAAAAGAGAAGACGAAAAAGGAGCCGAAAAACAAAAAGAACCAAAAGGACGAATCAAATGTAGGATTTACATTTAATTTCTAATGACTGACTTTTGATTTTGTTTGGAGTTTTGTTTTGCAGGATCTACATCACTTTAAGACTCCAAGTCCTAAGTCATAGAGTTTGTTCTAAGACTGGTTCAAATGTAATTTTTGTTTATTGGATCTTTCACGCAAAGAAAGTCAATGTTTTGGTGATGGCATTGAGTTTCAATTTTTTGGTTTAAGATGAGTGTCTTGAGCGTTTTATGTATTTTTGGGTTTTGTCACGAAATTGCCAAAGGGGGAGATTGTTACGGCTTTTTGTGTTGGCATATTTCGTGAGTTGAGTCGGAGTCTTGAAGTGATCAAATTGTCAATCAGCAATTGAAGACTCAGAGAAGATTCAACAAGATCTCAAGTTGACACTCAGTGTTTTGAGTCTTGAAGATTGAAGTTGAAGAATTATGAATCATATACATCAATCTCAAGGAAAATGGATTCGGATTGATCAGGTACGTTTAACTAAATAATTTTGGTGATCCGAATACATTTGAGTAGTTTAGAAACACTTGGATAAGTTTTCATTGCTTAAAAATAAAAAACTGGACAAATTGGATGTTCAGAGTCCGGATCAGAAATTCTGATCCTGAACCGATCCGGATCAGAATTCCGATCCGGATCCCGAACCTTGTTTTTTCAGGAATTGCTGAAAAAAGACGACAGTCAGGATCGCCGTAAATCCGATCCGGATCGTCGTGCGGGAAAATTTATGTTAAGTCAGTTTTTGATGCTTATCTCTTTCCAAAGGTTTCTAAACTATAAATAGGCACTTAGGGTTTCTCAAGAACTACCGATTATTTTTATAAAACACTTGATAGTAACCCTAGAGGCTAGGTTTTTATCGTTCTTCTTTATAGCCTCTTTTAGGTCCATTCGACGGTTCTTCCAAGATCTATCTTTTGTCGAATTGATCTAGTCTTTGCTTAGAGATTCCTTCTACGGTTCTTCAATGATAATCTAAGCAAAGGATCACCATCGAAACCAATGTTTCTATCGGCTAAGTTTGCGTCGTGGATTCGACGTGGCATCGTGGATTCGGCGTTGGACGCAGATCGTGGATTCGAGAAGCGTTGCGGAGCGAGCGGAGAAGATCAACTAGGAGAGTATGGAAAAAGGTTGAGTCGTCTGTGAGTACGGTATATCACCTTTGTACGTGTTATAATTCTAGTGGATTTCACCGTGTTATCGGTCCCGTAGTTTTTTACTCCGGTTTGGAGTTTTCCACGTAAAAATCTCTGCGTGTTATTTATTTTTCCGCATTGGGTTTTATATCGCAAAGATTTTTGAGTGTTTATTGTTTACACCTATTCACCCCCCTCTAGGTGTTTTTCCCCCTATTTAGATCCAATTATACATAACCCAACACGTTCTACACCCCTTTTGCCCTACACATTTTATTTATTCGAAGCTAAGTGTGGTATCTCCGTGGATGTCGGACACTCACTTTTGTGATTAAAGAAATTTTCTCTGATACCATCTTAATCTGTCACGCCCCGGGGGTTTCATTCAGCGGAAACAATCAACGAAAGGGGATTTGTTTTGCGTATCAATTTTTTTTTGAAATTCCTTCTTCCCCGGTGCGTGCCCAGACTCGCCGCATACACAGAATCACCCTGCAAACGGACTGAGTCTCCTCTGTATATGCATGGCGTCGCGGCTAATACAACATGCAAACATAGTAGTTTATTCAATCACAGCAGTTCTCAACACTTACACAACAGAACCATTCTCAAGGCCGACCAATTTGAAAGGATAAATCCATAATTTTAAAAGCGGTGCCCACCCGGCACTCAGATTTCTAAAACAGTTCGAAAACCATAAATCCACAGAGTTTTTAAAACAGTGCCCACACGACACTCAGGTTTTGAAATCCATTTTCTAAAATCCATAAATCCACAGGGTTTTGAAAACGGTGCCCACACGACACCCAAGTTTTGAAAACGGTTTTCGCAATTCCTTTTTCTTTTTCTTTCTTTTCTTTTGAAAAACGGCCGAACAGAGATAAGAACTCAACATCCACATAACCAAAGAGTAGAGTACCGACATCCACACCGACCCCACGAGGGTATCGAGAACCACACAATAGACTACAAGTAGTAAATGAAATGCGACAGAAAAGGGAAAATACAGTCTGGGATCTCATAGGACCCGAAAGCTCCTGACTCGGCCTCATCGTCGCCTAGCTCTCACCCCTGAAGGAACCTGTCATGGAGTGGGAAGTCAGCGACACGATAACACAATAATAAAGCAGGAAAAAGTAGTAAAGCCAATCGTAAAGCTATCCGGAGCAACCACCCTCCCAAGAGGGAAAAACCACGAACACCTGCAAAACCTGACCACGTCGGGCACCTACCCCGACAGGTTGCACCGCTCACACCTTGGCGCCTCAAAACCCCACACCTACGGGGGCCCCACTACGTCACCTCGTGGGTTTACATGGGTCATAGACCACTTTTTCGGAAAAGCGCACCCTTTGCGGTGGCTAAACCGCGGGTGCGCGTGCTGCTGCCTCGAGCATAGTAACCAAGAATACCGTACATAATCAAGTAGCGAGAACCATAGAGACTATCAACCACATATAATCAAATAACAAGAACCATAGAGACTATGAACCCTATATAACCAAGTAACGAGAACCATAATGACTGTCCACAAGTTCACAGTTAAACGTACAAATAGAGTTAGTTACAAGTGTCGGAAATGCCATGCTAAGTCTCCAAATAAAAACCCACCTGTCTCGGGCGGTGATCAACGCGTGATTCCTCCGCGTCTTGGTGTGTTCCCCGGACCTACACGAACCCGCCGCAACGAAATCAATAACTCGAAACCCCAAGTAAGGACCACGGAACAAAAGACTCTCCCGGTCGGTCGCGGAACGCGGCCCGTAGATCCGATGGCGGCGGCGACGTCCCGGGGCGAGGACAAGGGCACAGACAGCCCACCACTCGCGCGGCCCCGCGCGGCGCCCAACCCCGCGCGAGCGCGCTGCCCGCATGCGCGGGCTGCCCCGCGCAGAGTCGGACCCCGCGCGGCGCCCCGCCTTCGGGCGGCCCCGCGCAGCGCCCGGCCCGCGCGGCGTGCCTCCTGCATGCGCTGGTGGCCCCGCGCGGCGCCCCACCCCGCATGCGCGGGCTGCCCCGCGCGGCGCCCGGCCCGCGCGGCGTGCTGCCCGCATGAGCGGGCGGCCCCGCGCGGTGCCCGACCCCACGCTGCGCCCTGCCTGCAGGCGGCCCCGTGCGGCGTGCTGCCCGCATGCGCAGGCGGCCACGTGCGGCGCCCGACCCCGCGCGGGCTGCCCCGCGCGGTGCCAGACCCCGCGCGGCGCCCCGTCTGCAGGCGGCCCCGCGCGGCGCCCCGTCTGCAGGCGGCCCCGCGCGGCGCCCCGTCTGCAGGCGGCCCCGCGCGGCGCCCGACCCGCGCAGCGTGCTGCCCGCATGCGCAGGCGGCCCCGTGCGGCGCCCGACCCTGCGCGGGCTGCCCCGCGCGGTGCCAGACACCGCGCGGCGCCCGACCCCGCGCGTGTAGTAATCTAGAAATTAAAGACTTTAAATTTACTTTGGAATTTATAAAATTAGTAATTTTGGCAAAATTTGGGGACATAGTGGATCAATAGTGGCCCAAAAATATCAACTTTTGATCGGGGCCTGATCTCGAAAATCCGAGAGCACCATTGCGATTGTCTCGACGAAACATGAAAGTTTCATATTCACTTGTCGACGATCCAACAGTCGGATCTTCCACAAAACAGCGAAGAAGAACGGGTCCCACAACTTAAGTTGTGAATAGTAACCCTTGATTTAAATTCCCTTTTGACCACTATTGGCCGATTCACTGTCTGAAACCCTGACATAGGGGTATGAGTAGTCGAACCTAGCTAATTTCGACGTTCTGAGCGCAATAGCACTGACGGATTTCGTGTTTGGCGATCCGGGTGCATCGAAGTGCGTGCGTCGGATTGCGACCTACAAGAACTAGTTGGCCCGAGATTTTATCCGAGCGCCAAATTAATCAAACAAATACGCTACTTGACAGGTCTCGACGAGCTGGACGTCGTGGCGAAGTCGGTTTCGCAATTCGTTGAGCGGATTTTCTCGAATTGCATAAAAAGTGTCAAAAATCAATTATATTTCTTAAAGAATCTATATATTTTGTGTACCAAAAATGTAGTGGATTAATCTATAAGGTTCTGGGTGCATTTTACATCTCCTGTGAAGATCCCAGAGGTTGGGGTTGAGTGTGAACAAGGTTTGAAGTTATTTTGCAAAAATCTTGCATTTATGTTATTTTGCCTCTTGGTCTTCTTGGGCTGGATACACGAGGGGTCTTGGGTGTAATACGAAGCACCAACTCCTCTGAGTTTCCAGACCTAATCCCCGAAGTGTTGGAGGCTGAGGGACACAACACCATTAGAGAGTGAATTCGAGAGAGTGAGAGGAAGGAAGAAAGTTGGACCAAACTCCTTCCTAAGTTGATCTGGAGTGCTCTGTGGATTTCCTTGGTGTCTGTGGAGCATCCTGGGAGGTTGCCGAGGTCGCGCGAAGAAGGGAGAAGGAAACCGGCTTCTTCCCATCTTCTACAACTCCGGCTAAGGTAAGGATTCCAAACCAATGGATGATTGCACCCTAGACCCATAGCAGAAGCCTAATTTGGCTCTTAGGATTCTCCATGCACAGCCCGAGCCCCCCATGCAAGTTGGTTGGCCGGCGGGAGCAAGGTCTCGCCGGAAACCTAGAAATGCTCCGCCTCGGAGGAACTCCGCAACCATGGAACCAAAATGAAAAATAAAATGATGGTATTCTACTATAGGATATGAGGATCATCTCCACCAAAATTGGTGGAGTTTGATCGAGTGTGGAAGTGGCAGTTCTAAACCCTAGTTTTTCGGGTTATGCATGTTGGCCGAGCTCTCAGCTCCGGCGCCGGCGAGCCCCTCTGCCGCCGGCCACATGCCCAGAAATGCTATTGGGATCGAGGGGATCCCAACCATGCATTTGCATGGCTTCCATGCATCTTGAAACTCAAGATACCATGGATGAACCCGAGAGTGGAAGAAGCTTGGCCACCGGCGCTCCGGCCACCTCCGGCCGGGGTGGGATGGTCGAGAAGCTTCGTGTGGGGCAGAGGAGTGTTTCTATCCAAGTTGGAGAGCTTCATAATGCCTCTAGAAGAATTCACCATTAGAGGTGGAGGAGCTCCAAACCGAGCTTGTGGCCGCCGCGTCGCCGCCGTGTCCTGTCGCCGGGCACGGGTCCGGGTGAGTATGTTAAGGTATTTAGCATCCAATTAATCAAGTAGTTGGGTCCCAGTTGTGCTGGTTGATCAGTCACGAATTTCAAAGCTTTGGGGATTTCGTCTTCTTCCCGAGCTCCGGCCAACCCGAGGTTTTTGGCTTGCTCCAACTGCGGGGAAATGCTCCTGAAACTTGGAGGAACAAGTCCTTCCAAGTTAGAAAGGCCCAGGTGTTGTGGTTGCAGAGATCGAACTTGAGAAATGTGTATGTGAGTGTGTGTGTGTAAACGGTGCACACCAAGTGTTTGTTGTAATGCCTGAATGAAGGAAAGTTTGGAATTAGGGTTTGAGGTAAATATGAAAGTTGCTCTAAATTGTTCCCTGAGCTTGATGCTCATTTCAGATCAAACAGATCTGTGTGGACAGAGGTTTGGAGCATTGTACATTATATTAGTAAGCAAGGTTGTGGAATCTTTTGTTCCAGCCACTTCTGTGGTGCACTAGGGCAAGCACAGTGATTATTGAGGTATTTTAAGCATGTGGTTCATGCAGAATTTGATTTGGTCAAGTATAGGTCGAGTTCTAATGTAATCAAGCTCTAGAATGAATAATTGGCCAAAGTCCTGTTTCTGGACTGTTTAAAAAGCTGAGACAGTGAGCTCCTGGCTAATTTGGGGTCACTGGATGCGATGCTCGCGTCAGATTTAAGTTTCGATAAGCCGGAGAAACAAAAATGCAAAATGGCTATGTTAGAGGAGTGTTTTTTGGCCCGAAGTTTTCCTCGGGTCCCGTGCTGCCGCAAATTGGTGAGCACGGTGTTCAGCAAGATAAATGTCACCTGCTGGAAGTGACGGTTCGTTAAAATGAATCTTCAGTTGAAAGAACGAGCGAAAACAGTGCTAAAAAGATTTTGTTGGTCTAAGTGTGATTGTCAAACACTGAGGTTAAGTAATTAAAAAGGGTTAAGTGACTTGAAATGAGCTAAGAGTTAGAGTTGATCCCTGATCAATATGTTTGATTCAGGTCTGTCCAGTTTGCATCTGGTTCTGAGCGTACAATCGATTCAGTCTTGTCGCCTGCGATTTGACAGGTGGGTTTATCTTCGGTCCGGGCTTTATCATTTCGGCCCTCTGTGTACGGTATTGGTTGGACTCCTGTTTTTGGTAGCTTAACTATTACTTTGAGCCTGCCTTCCTTTCGATTCAGTTTATACTGCTTCATGCCTGAGTTATAACTTTTATCAGTTATCTGTTGCTTTGTATAGTGCTTCCAGTATTCATATCATTATTCTGGACATTGCCATGCCTGATTGGTCATTTGCTAGGTTATATACCTGATTATCAGTACTTCCTGATTATATCTGATTCATGATATATAGTTGCTGCTTATTCTTGCATATGAGTTGAGACTCAGTTGATTCTGATATTGCATCCCAGTGGGGATTTCCCGGCTTGTTGTCGATTACCCGGTCAGTGGACCGAGAGCTTGAGCATTTGCATAATGATTGAGCCTGCTTTCTTGTTGATCAAATACTACACTGCTGAACACATAATTTTAATCAACTAAATGTTTTACTGAACGTCGTAGGGTCGCCTGAGTCTGTTCTTGTTTGATAGGACAAAGGCATTGCTCTTCGAAGTTTGGGCCTAAAACCTGTTTTCAAAATAGTTTTCTCAAAAATATATGTTTAGTTTTGTATGTTTGGTTGGTCTGTATGATTGAGTTGAGATTTGCTGTTGATCTTATGTTGAATTGAGATTTGCCTTTGATCTTGCATATGAGTTGAGATTGAGTTGACTAGTTGCTGATCATTCCTGCATGAGAGTTGAGATTCAGTTGATTGTATCCCAGTGGGGATTTCCCGGCTTATTGCCGTTTACCCGGTCAGTGGACCGTGAGTTTGAGCATTTGCATTTGATCGCCCGCACCATTGTACTTCACGAACATTGCCGGGGTCGCGCCCCGTGGATATTGTTCTTTACCGGTAAAGTGGTCAGCAGTGGCGACCCGTGACCCCCAGGGGGGGGAATGTCAACCCGCTGGTGCCAGCTGGGCAAATTCGCCTGAGGTTTTGTGGAACCAATATGGTGGCTTGTGATTGGATAATTTGATATATCATCTATTTGATGCATATGTTGCTTTTAGTCTGCTTTTGTCTTATCTTATAATTCATGATATTCATTCGTTTGATACCTGCCTATACAATTATTCAGCATGCTTGGTTCATTATATTTCTGTCAAGATTATACTAAATCCTTGTTGATTATTCATTCGCTTCATAATCATGCTTACCTAATGTGATTATTACTATCCTCTAGTATTGTATGCCAGTAGGTACGATCTGCTATTTCTCGGCTCGTCGTGCCCACTGGGATACACTCCGGTGTGTCTCACACCCTCGGGTGACTGTTTTTCAGGTCAAGCGGGTGTTGGGATGTCGGGACGAATTGGCGAGGTATCGATATAGAGGTTGACCCTGGACAGCCGAAAAGCTATGTAATAGATGTTTGAGAGAAAGGAAATTGTATTTCAGTTGTATATTTGTAAAGATAGTTGTAAAGTTTACTTGTTATTGTTGGTTGTAGTATGTAGTTAGTACTTTGATGTTGTTGCCAAGCTAGCCGTGCATATATAGAAAAGGCTCAATTCCATAGGGGATTGGGACTCTTCTATATATGTGGCGGTCTGTCATTGCCCTGGTTGTTTTTGCAACTCTGATTTAAAAAAAAAAAAAAAAAAAATTATACACTGGTTTTTGAACTCGGGGCGTGACAGATTAGATGGTATCAGAGCAATAGGAATACGATGCCTAGGTTTGGCTAGGAACGAACCCTAGGATGACTTGTGTCTACGAAAGAGCGATGGGTAGTGTTCTAAGTCTTGAAATTAAAAACAGAAGTTGTGGGTCGGTTAAACTGAAATCCATCCATGGTATTGCAGTTATGGCTCGCACTAGGCGTGGAACTGGCATTAGTCGAGGGGGCTGCCCGATGGTAATCCTGATTTGGGTTGAATTCACATTTTTGCCTATGCGTCGGATTTAATAAGGAGTTGGAAAACGTTGAAATATGATTCCAGTTTCTTGTGAATAGACAAAGTGGCATTCCTGACCACGTGATGGTAGTGACCTTTGGTAGAGGGTATATCATCGGCATAGAGACTGTGAAGGAAGGTATGTGATGTACCTTCAGATGTGGGTTGTGTCCCCAACTAGTTGTTGGTGACAGACTAGTAGTTGGCAACAGATCTCTGGTATTTCGCTTTTCTTTTGGTAAGCACGTTGGCTGCAGACAACGTACTGTCGAAAGAACTGAGGAAATACTCTGTCCTGTAATGGAGAGTATCAGATTGGGTCTAAATGAGTAGCCTGAGAGTTGTCGGCATTTTGTGACTGATTGTCACTACTGCAAACTTGTTAGAGGCTTAATAGTGGATTAGTTAAGTTTAAGTTTCGAGGACGAAACTTCTTAGAAGTTGTGGGTAATGTAGTAATCTAGAAATTAAAGACTTTAAATTTACTTTGGAATTTATAAAATTAGTAATTTTGGCAAAATTTGGGGACATAGTGGATCAATAGTGGCCCAAAAATATCAACTTTTGATCGGGGCCTGATCTCGAAAATCCGAGAGCACCATTGCGATTGTCTCGACGAAACATGAAAGTTTATTTCATATTCACTTGTCGACGATCCAACGGTCGGATCTTCCGCAAAACAGCGAAGAAGAACGGGTCCCACAACTTAAGTTGTGAATAGTAACCCCTGATTTAAATTCCCTTTTGACCACTATTGGCCGATTCACTGTCTGAAACCCTGACATAGGGGTATGAGTAGTCGAACCTAGCTAATTTCGACGTTCTGAGCGCAATAGCACTGACGGATTTCGTGTTTGGCGATCCGGGTGCATCGAAGTGCGTGCGTCGGATTGCGACCTACAAGAACTAGTTGGCCCGAGATTTTATCCGAGCGCCAAATTAATCAAACAAATACGCTACTTGATAGGTCTCGACGAGCCGGACGTCGTGGCGAAGTCGGTTTCCGCAATTCGCTGAGCGGATTTTCTCGAATTGCGTAAAAAGTGTCGAAAATCAATTATATTTCTTAAAGAATCTATATATTTTGTGTACCAAAAATGTAGTGGATTAATCTATAAGGTTCTGGGTGCATTTTACATCTCCTGTGAAGATCCCAGAGGTTGGGGTTGAGTGTGAACAAGGTTTGAAGTTATTTTGCAAAAATCTTGCACTTATGTTATTTTGCCTCTTGGTCTTCTTGGGCTGGATACACGAGGGGTCTTGGGTTGTAATACGAAGCACCAACTCCTCTGAGTTTCCAGACCTAATCCCCGAAGTGTTGGAGGCTGAGGGACACAACACCATTAGAGAGTGAATTCGAGAGAGTGAGAGGAAGGAAGAAAGTTGGACCAAACTCCTTCCTAGTTGATCTGGAGTGCTCTGTGGATTTCCTTGGTGTCTGTGGAGCATCTTGGGAGGTTGCCGAGGTCGCGCGAAGAAGGGAGAAGGAAACCGGCTTCTTCCCATCTTCTACAACTCCGGCTAAGGTAAGGATTCCAAACCAATGGATGATTGCACCCTAGACCCATAGCAGAAGCCTAATTGGCTCTTAGGATTCTCCATGCACAGCCCGAGCCCCCATGCAGTTGGTTGGCCGGCGGAGCAAGGTCTCGCCGGAAACCTAGAATGCTCCGCCTCGGAGGAACTCCGCACCATGGAACCAAAATGAAAAATAAAATGATGGTATTCTACTGTAGGATATGAGGATCATCTCCACCAAAATTGGTGGAGTTTGATCGAGTGTGGAAGTGGCAGTTCTAAACCCTAGTTTTTTCGGGTTATGCATGTTGGCCGAGCTCTCAGCTCCGGCGCCGGCGAGCCCCTCTGCCGCCGGCCACATGCCCAGAAATGCTATTGGGATCGAGGGGATCCCAACCATGCATTTGCATAGCTTCCATGCATCTTGAAACTCAAGATACCATGGATGAACCCGAGAGTGGAAGAAGCTTGGCCACCGGCGCTCCGGCCACCTCCGGCCGGGTGGGATGGTCGAGAAGCTTCGTGTGGGCAGAGGAGTGTTTCTATCCAAGTTGGAGAGCTTCATAATGCCTCTAGAAGAATTCACCATTAGAGGTGGAGGAGCTCCAAACCGAGCTTGTGGCCGCCGCGTCGCCGCCGTGTCCTGTCGCCGGCACGGGTCCGGGTGAGTATGTTAAGGTATTTAGCATCCAATTAATCAGTAGTTGGGGTCCCAGTTGTGCTGGTTGATCAGTCACAAATTTCAAAGCTTTGGGGACTTCATCTTCTTCCCGAGCTCCGGCCAACCCGAGGTTTTTGGCTTGCTCCAACCTGCGGGGAAATGCTCCTGAACTTGGAAGAACAAGTCCTTCCAAGTTAGAAAGGCCCAGGTGTTGTGGTTGCAGAGATCGAACTTGTCACGCCCCGGGGTCGAAACTGCGACCCGGGCTCGCCAACAGATCCGCCACCTATGCCAAACCCGCATAGGCGAAGCGTCCTACCTGCAAACAGAACTACAGCTAACAGATATCAGAGCTAAAAGATAAAACTGCTGTAGAATAAAATCAACCACTGTACCACTGAAGATAAAACAACAAGGTCCATCTCCCAAAAATGATAATCATACATTAACCTCGAGTACAAAACTCATAGCTCAACAGGGAGATATCTCAAATAAAACATCAGTGTACAAGCTCTCAATACATCATATCCTCACTACACCAGTCTCTCAAATGAGGAAATAAATACAATCTACCGACTATACTGAAGATCTCCTCCAAAGGGGGGGTACCGCTACTCTCCAAAGATGGGTCTGGATCTAGCTCGCTACTCCCTCACCACGCACAGCAACCACAGAACGGCAACACCCGCCAAGACTCTGCAAAACAAAGAGGAGAAAGGACAAAGGGGGAAAACCCCAACGGGCGTGAGAACTACGCAATAAGGGAGTTCTCACGTGGGTATCGCCACAAGGCCCGACGATCTGCCCACCAAGACTACTAGAGGCAAAAGATAACCGATGCAGTAAAACTGAAAGAAGAAGCTGGAAACACTCTACAGCTACCATGCCTCTATCCAAATGCTCAATGGGGAAACTCTGATGAAGATATGCAACACTCGCACACGAGGTGCTCAATTGACCCAATCGAGCTGACTGCCACATCGGGTCCAGTCAAACCTGCGCCCACCTACAACCACCTCCGCTGACGGGCAGGAATTACGTAGGGCGTCCAAACGGACTAACTCGCTATTGAGTAGTGGCTCATGCAGGCTATAGTCATAACCATGCCCTCTCTCTCTCAGAACGGAACGACTCAAGATGCTCAACCTCTCACACAATGGTCAAAGAACTCACAACGACCACGGGACCACCGTCAAACCCCGAACGGTTCCCAACAATACTAGCACTGGTCTAACACAGCTACTAGACTCCACTCGGTCCCCCAGGCACGAGTGTAACAAAAAGTATCTGCCTGAATAAACCCAATCGATATACCAGTAATCACTGGTACTGCCTGCTCTGCTGTCGAACTCAAGAACCTGCCTGGTGCCCGGCGCTCACACCGTGGAAAGCTACTCCGGAGTGGCACTCGAGGGGAGCGACCCACACGAGTAAAGTATCACTGTATCAAGCATCACTGTATCGAGTATCTCTGTAACCACTGTCTCATAATAGCAGGACTGGATCAAGACTATGATCAAAGTGGGAAACTCCGTCCACTAACAAAACCCCGATCTGATGCAATAGTACTCAAAAAGTGGGAAACACCATCCACTAGAACAATCTGATATCCAATCTGATGCAATAGTCAACATCCGGTCAACCGCCCAAAGTCCGCGGTCACCGCAATAACCCACAACCAACAATTGGGTAAACTAATCAAGATCCGGTCAACCGCCTACTGTCCGCGGTTGCCGCAATAACCCACATCCACAATTGGGTAAATTAATCAAGATCCGGTCAACCGCCTACTGTCCGCGGTTGCCGCAATAACCCACAATCCAACATCAAGCACACCCTGTCTCTGACCCTAAGGTCCCAGCTACACTATCCCAAACCTCTGCTCGAACCCGAGCAACATGACTCAAAAGTCTAAATAAAAGGAGAAAGAAAGCAATCATGGTTTCTCCTAAGTCAAATTCCAATATGTAGTGCAGCAGTAAAAGATGGCCTAACTATATGTCCATACACATATGTCCATACAAGCATGCATTTGTCCTCAAGAAGAATAAAGAAAATAAACCTCATGCCAAATTATCAATGACCATACCTGTCCACAATTCTCAATCCATAATGGCTCCTCAGAGTAGAACCTGCACATAACTACATAATCCTATCCCAATGCATAAACCATCCTCATAAAAGGTTATGTGCTAATATGGCATGATAATTAATCATATAGGGTATCCTTGCCTTAGATAAGCTTTCACTAATCATCAACATGACTATTTGATTATACCATTGTCATACTGTGAATATTCACTTGCAATTTCCATAAAATCCTCATTGTTAAAACTTACCGATCAATCCCAGCTATTGTACCATTCACCTGCATGCAATGCTAACATATGAAAATTTAGAGAACGTCCACCAGTTCCGGGAATAAGGCACCCACCTGAAAAAGTGACTGTCCAAAGCCCAACAGCTGAAAACACCAATTAACTCTAATCCCTTGCTCCAATAAGTTCAGCACACCCGAACTCCTGGCACAATACAAAAGTCCACTAATTACACTAGGCTCCCAATTATAGCACTTAAAATCACATACAACCTCGAATTCTGAACTGTTAAATTATCACTGCAGATAGTGCCCAGAGAAATTCCAATAAAAATATCACAGCGATCCTCGCGTCGATAGCTTCGCAACGGTGCTTGGCACGAGCCAAATCTGAGTTCGGTAAGCCAAAGATAAAAATCGGCAGGGGGGTACACATACAAAATCTGTATTAAAGAGTACACGTTCACTGAGAAAACAGTAATTTCACCTCTGAAGAAATCTCAGAAAATCCAAGAAAAATACGAGCGCGTTCCTTGCGATCTGTAGATGAAAAAGTTGTATAAGCTCGTTTCCGGCTGACGCTGTGCGCAAAGATATGGCAAAACACCTCGATGCTGTCCCACAAAGCCAAACAGAAAAAGGGTCACAGTGTTGCCTCGGGATC
>JAQNDB010001503.1:0-48980 GCA_029204045.2 Tillandsia leiboldiana
GTGTCTCAAGTCCTGAAGATTGAAGGTGAAGAAAGTTGGATCATTAACTCAATCTCAGAAAGAAGAATTCAAAAGGATCAGGTATGTTTAACTAAGAATTGTGTGTGATCCGAATACTTCTTGTAGTGTAGAAACACTTGGAAGAATCTTTCATTGCATAAAAATCAACAAACTGGATTTGGACATGGTTCAGGATCCGGATCAGGCTGTTCGATCCGGATCCCGAAGGTGGTTCGTTCATACATCGTCGCAATCCGGATCGTAGTCTCTTGATCCGGATCCCGAACGTTGAGTTTACCATCTACCTTGAACGTCCGGATCTTGCTTCGCAATCCGGATCCCGAACGTTGATGTTTGGTGAACTGTATGAACGATCCGGATCGTAGTCACATGATCCGGATCCCGAACCTTCGTTTTTCTGGAATTGGCTGTTTCGTTATGACGATCCGGATCTAGTTATCACGATCCGGATCGCCGTCCGTAAAATTCCAGAAATGGCAGGTTTTTGATTCTTATCTCCTTCCTAGGGTTTCTAACCTATAAATAGACCCTATGTCTTTCTTTCTAGGGTCAATCCACATAGCCGTCATTTTCATATATCATCTTATACGGCTATAGATCCACATATAGAGAAGAAAGGAAATCATTAGAGAATACTCTATGTTTCTTCATCTATATTGATTAGTTTGATTCTAGGTTTTCATACTCACATCTTGAGTTGAATCAAACTAATGAATACTTAGATGGTATTTCCGATCTATCTTTGATCTAAGTATTCGGCGGATCATCACCACCCAAAAACAACGATTACCCCAAAATCGGCGCGTGGATTCGCGTGTCCTTGTGGATTCAAGGTTCAATCGCTCTCGTGATTCGGAGCGAGGCACGTTCGTGGATTCGAAGGGTGCTATTGGGTGAAGACCGTGGATTCGGTCGGACGTCGTGGATTCGACGTTGGACGCCGTGGATTCGGCGTTGGGCGCAGATCGTGGATTCGAGAAAGCGTCTGGAGCGAGCGAGAAGATCCTCTAGGAGCGTATGGAAAGGTTGAGTCGTAAGTGTGTACGGTAAATCACCTTGTACGTGTTTTAATTCTAGTGGATTTCTGCCGTGTTATCGGTCCCGTGGTTTTTTATCGCCGTGATGGAGTTTTCCACGTAAAAATCTTGCGTAGTTATTTTATTTTCCGCATTGGGGTTTTATCGCAACGATTTTTGGAGTGTTTATACGTTTACACCTATTCACCCCCCTCTAGGTGTTTCTTCCCCTATTTAGATCCGTAATTATATACGACCCAACAAGTGGTATCAGAGCGGGAATAGGGTTGTGCAACAATGGTTGAAGGTGGAAACATCAATCGACCCCCCTTTCTTTGATGGAACAAATTATGCGTACTGGAAAGTACGGATGAAAGCCTTTTTATCTTCCATCGACGAAAGGGTGTGGCATTCAATGAATCAGGATGGACTAATCCAACTGAACTTATCTCTGATGTCACACCTTAAAACCTAGGTCGAAATGGACCAAGGAAGAGTTTGAGTTATCTTCTTACAATGGCAGGGAATTAATGCTATTTTTAATGCCTTATCTCAAACTGAATTCTCTCGCGTCTCGGCATGTGAGACTGCGAAAGAAATCTGGGATGTTCTCCAGGTTACACATGAGGGAACTAACCTCGTGAAGATCAGAAACTGCAGATGCTTACGAGCAAGTTTGACTCTATCTTGAATGGCAGAAAATGAATCTTTCACGGACTACTATACACGATTGCAAGACATCGTAAACTCATGTGCTAATCTGGGAGAGAAGATTCCAGAATTTAAGATTGTAAGAAAATCTTAAGAACTCTTCCTGAACGATTTCGCCCAAAGGTTACTGCCATTGAAACTATTAAACACCCGGACGAAATACGTGTAGAAGAATTAGTTGGTTCATTACAACTTATGAAATGACTTTTAATACTAACAATTCTTCTGGAAAAGCATCCACTTCTAAGTCTTCAGGTTATGCGTTGAAAACAACTAAGGAAAGAAGACGCGATACATCCTCCTCGGACGATGACGAGAACCTTCTATGGAGGAATTTGAGAAGCAGCTCGCTCTCTTGACAAGGAATTTTCGCCGCAACTTTCGAAGGGGTAATTCAAGCAAATCTCCATCCTTCAGAAAGTGGAACAAAGGCAAGGGTACTCCAAGTCACAAGTCAAGAAAGCAGGAGACTTCTCAAAGGATAAGAAAAGTTCAGAAGGACAACTGCAATGCTTCAAATGTCGAGGCTACGGCCACATTGCAACGGAGTGTCCTAACAAGTATCCGGCAAAGAAGAAGGCGATGCAAGTCGTCACTTGGGATAGACAACTCAACGTCAATGAGTCGTCTTCCAGTGATGAAGAAAAGAGCTCCACGGCATTCCACGCGTCCACATCTTCACCATTCATGTGCTTTATGGCAAGTACGTCTGATCATTGTCCAACTCCACTGTTGAAAAGAACGCAAAACGGACAACGAATCGGATGATTCGGAAGGTGAAGATTTTGCTCTAGCCTACCACCCGACTTTTGAGGGACTCAAAGAAAAGTGGCTAAGCAAAACAAGAGTTTGAGAGGGAGATTGCATGATCTCGAAGAAGAAGCAAAAAGAGCGACTTCTCTCTCAAACGCTCTTGAAGTGGAAAGGGAAACCTGATAAAAGAAAAATGCTTCCCTTCAAGAGTCCAATGAGCAACTTGAAAAGGAACATACAAATCTGGTGGATAACGCGAATCACTTTTCAAAGCTCTACAACGAGGCTCGACAGGATAACCTGGAAATGACAAAGGACCATTTTCCAACTCAAGAATGACTTACAGCGATTCTCTCAGGAAGGAGTAAGTTGGATAGACTTCTTGGTCTTGGTCATCAAATAGGTTCGGCCTCGATACACTCAAACTGGAAACAGTCCAAGTTCGAGTGAGACAGTTTTTGTGCCTCAGTCGTATCCTCCTCCTCCGACACCGGAAATTCAAGACAAACAACGACAACAAACCTACTTCATCCTCTTTGGGATCGCAAGATCTAAGGTAATGTTTCGTTGTGGTGTTTCAGGGCACATAAGAAGATATTGCAAGACGGTAGTCGAACGCTCATCTCAAGCACCTCTTGCATCAACTACCAAAAAGGCTCCTTTCCGGAAATCAAAGCAAAACTTTTCAAATGAAAAGAGACTTGGTAGTTCACCCGCAAGACGACTTCATCAAGGAGCAACAATCGTTTTAACAAGACGCTTTCACCTAGGCACAAAACTTCACGACCATTACAGACGCATTCCAAAAAGGTTTGGGTGCGCAAAGGTGAAATTTTCCCTTGTCTTGTTTCCAATATTTCCTTGCATGCATATGATAGCTCGTCTTGGTATCTGGATAGCGGGTGTTCCCGTCACATGACCGGTTACAAAAATAGTTTTCAAATCTTGAGAAAATCTCCGGAGGACACGTTGTTTTCGAGACGGTCGATCTTCCAAAATTGTTTGGAAAAGGGACGGTAGCTATTCCAGATGGCCCGATTTTGAAAAATGTCTTATTTGTTGATGGCCTTAGACTAACCTCATAAGCATAAGTCAACTTTGCGACAATGGTTTTTCAGTTAACTTTTCATCTGTTGAATGCGTTGTAACTGATAAGGACCATGTCTTCTTTTTAAAAGGGGTTAGATCGGAAAACAATTGTTATGTTGTTCCTAATAAATTTTCTGAAAATTGTAACTTAGCTGCTTTGAATAATGAAACTCTTTGGCATGAAAGGCTAGGTCACTTAAATTTTAAGGAACTTACTAGAATTTCAAACAAGGACGTGTCAAGGGGATTCCAAACTTTTATTTAAACAAAACATTGTGTGTGGTGGCTGTCAAAGGGGAAAACAGTCCAGGACTGCACACAAGAGCTTGAACCACATCGGTACAAAACGGCCTTTGGAACTTTTGCACATGGATTTAATGGGGCCAACTCGTCAACCATCTTTGGAGGTAAATGGTATATTTCTTATTGGTTGATGATTTCTCTCGGTTTTCTTGGGTAGCATTTTTGAGAGAGAAAGCTGATACGTTTGATTCTTTTCATGAGATTTGCCATCGTATTATGATTGAAAAGAATGAAAAGATCATTCATGTTAGAAGTGATAGGGGTGGAGAATTCATAAATTCAAAAATTCATTGACTTTTGTACTTCAAATGGCATTAAACATGAATTCTCGGCACCCTATACACCTCAGCAGAATGGTGTTGTTGAGCGCAAAAACAGGGTGTTCAAGAGATGGCGCGTGTGATGCTTCATAGCCGGAAATTACCGCTACATTTTGGGTTGAAGCTGTGAACACCGCTGTCTATGTCATTAACAGAGTGTATTGCGCCCAGGAACCTTGAATACACCATATGAGCTGTGGTTTAGTAGAAAACCGGATATCAAGTACTTTCGTATCTTCGGGAGTCGATGTTACATCTTACGTGACCGTGAAAATCTTGGAAAGTTCGACTCTCGAAGTGATGAAGGGATCTTTTGGGGTTATTCTACGAATAGGCAGAGCATATCGAGTATTTAACATTGAATCTAAGACGATCGTAGAATCTATAAATGTTAAAGTAGATGAAGCTTCTCATTTTGAATCTGAAAAATCTACCCTCGATATCTCTCTAGATGATGATTCTCCTGCTAGTGCATCTTCTCATAACAATACTTCCAATAGTAATGATGCATCTAATGGTTCTTCTAGTTTATCTGATGTGCAGGAATCATCTCGTGTACCTCCGAGTACTCCGTTTCAACAAACGCTACGAATCTCCAAGGATCATCCGGAATCGAACATCATTGGAGATCCACAAGAAGGAGTTAGAACTCGAAGGCAGTTGGTTTTGCGGATTTGCTTGCTACGTATCTTTAATCGAACCAAAGACAATAGATGAAGCTCTTCAGGATGACTACTGGATTAAAGCAATGCAGGAAGAGCTCCATCAATTTGAGCGAAACAAAGTCTGGGAATTAACGAAGCCTCCAAAGCAACATAATTGATAGGTACCAAATGGATCTTCAAGAACAAGAAAGATGAAGATGGTACTATCATCAGGAACAAGGCACGACTAGTTGCTCAAGGCTACTCTCAAGTAGAAGGTATAGACTTTGACGAAACTTTCGCCCCTGTAGCTAGACTCGAGTCCATTCGTATATTGTTTGCTATTGCTTGTCATTTTAAAATCAAATTATTTCAAATGGACGTCAAGAGCGCATTTCTAAATGGGTTTTTAAATGAGGAAGTTTATGTAGCTCAACCGAAAGGTTTTGTAGATCATAAACAACCTAACCATGTTTTTCGTTTGAAAAAGGCTCTTTACGGTCTGAAACAAGCACCGCGAGCATGGTACGAAAGGTTAACAAAGTACCTTTGGAGAAGGGCTATACTCGAGGGGGAGCTGACAGGACTCTCTTTGTGAAGCATTATCAAAATAATTTCATTGTAGCACAAATCTATGTCGATGACATTGTATTGGTGCAACAAAAGATAATGATGCTTCTAAATTCGCGGAGACCATGGAAAGCGAATTTGAGATGTCCATGATGGGCGAACTGTCTTATTTTCTTGGATTGCAAATTAAACAAAATGATGAAGGTATTCACTTGAGTCAATCCAAGTATGCACTGGAGTTGGTCAAAAAGTTTGATCTAGAAAATTGTAAAGATTTTCCAACTCCAATGGGAACTAGCCACAAGGGACTGGAAGTGAATCACATAGTGAGAATGTAGACGAGAAACTGTATAGAAGTATGATTGGAAGTCTACTTTACCTCACGGCTAGTCGCCCGATATATCCTTTAGTGTTGGGATTTGCGCGAGATATCAATCAGCACCAAAGGAAGTTCACCTGAAAGCGGTGAAACGGATCATCCGGTACATCAAAGGATCAATTAATTTCGGAATTTGGTATCCTATGGGAACAAGTCTGGACATTGTTGGATACTCAGATGCCGATGGGGCAGGATCAGTGGATGATCGGAAAAGCACGAGTGGTGCATGCTTCTATCTTGGCCATTGCCTTGTTGCATGGCACAGTAAAAAGCAGAATTGCATAGCACTCTCGACTGCCGAAGCGGAATACATTTCAGCTGGAAGTTGCTCAACTCAACTCATTTGGATGAAAAGCGTATTGAGTGACTTCCGCATTTCAGCATCTTCGGTAACAATTCTTTGTGACAACACAAGTGCAATTAACATTTCTAAAAACCCTGTGTTGCACTCTAGAACAAAACATATTGAACTTAGATATCATTTTCTTAGAGAGCTAGTTGAATCAAATACTCTTCAACTTTCATATGTTTCAACTGAAGATCAATTAGCTGACTTTTTAACAAAACCTTTGGATCAAAAACGTTTTATTCATTTGCGAAAAGCAATTGGTATGCTTTCTTTGAAATAAACTTCTTTTTGAAACCTTTGCTTAAAATAGGTTTTGTATTTGTTTTGTTCTATTCAATATCTATGTTTATACATAGGATAGTAATGAGCATAGATCTTAATTGACTTTAATTGCATCTGTTCACACATTTAGAAATTTATTATGCTTTTGCCATCATAATATTTCATTGTTGCAATGTTCGTTTATGTTAATTAAATCATCTTCTAAAGTGATCAAAGTCAATTTCTCTCTCAATGATCTCTTGGTATAGTCATTATCTTATTTGACTGTTTAGTCGAGTATGAAATCGAGATCAATTTTGGTTGAATACTTTATATCTTAAATAATTGATAGCCAATTGAGGGGGAGTCAAAGATAATGTAAAATGCTCAAAAGATGTGGAAAGAGTTACATCCCAATGAGGAGTGTGAAAACTACCACCACATGGAGGAAAGAGCTACCACCTCGGTCGTCCGAGTATTGTGTGCAGCTACCACATGTATACCAAGCATGGTTGTTCAAATTTTTGATTAAGTAAAATGCATGTTGAAATACTTGACTCTGTCAAATTTCAAGGTTGGTATAAGGTGGGATTTTAAAGAAAGATGCTCAAAGAGCCACTCTCTTCAACAGATTGTCTAGAAATATTATCTACCATATTTGGGATTTCAAACATCTATTGATCTTTGTATTCATTTTCTTTACCGAATTGATTATTTGATAAAGGCATTACTCATAAGATCAAGTTAGATGTAATTGAAGGTGTTCAACTTTAAGGGATTTAATTCTTGTAAATTTTCGTTTCATTTTTGGATATTACTGATAGATTTGGCATAATCTAATTCTTGTTGTGTGAAACGATGCTTTTTGTTTAAAGTTGATACACCTTTGTGCTTACAATCTTTTTCTGGTTTTTCTTGAATTTCTCTGAAATTTTTCTAAAGAAAAAGTTGGGGCCGATCCGGATCGGGCAAGGTGATCCGGATCCCGAACGCAGGTTTTCTCCTGCGGGCTGACGATCCGGATTGGACCTGCCGATCCGGATCCCGAACGCAGTTTTTTCACTGCGGTAGCCGATCCGGATCGCAAGCTCGGGAGGATCCGGATCGCGGCTAGGTTTTTATAAAGAACAAAAGGGTTTTGATTTCTTTTACTCCAATCTTTTGTTCAAAAGTTTCCAGAGCGCTTCTCTCTAGATTTCATCCTCCTTGGAAGCTTTCTAACTCAAGTTCTTCAGTTCCAAGTAAGTTTTATTGATCAAAATCTCGGTTTTTCACCGTTTTTCTCTTTTCCTCCTCAAACGTACGAAATTCTTGGATCGATTTTGTTTGTGGATGGTTTTTGATCAAATTTCTTTTGAAATAAGAACTCTGGGTTGTTTAGTTTTGATTATATGCTAGGTTTTCTCCTGATTAACGGATTTTTAGGCTTCGATTTCTAAAATTTCGGTTTTAGGGCATATAATAAGGATTTTCGAAAATCATACAATTGATCTATTTTTAAAAGTCCTTTTGCAAAACTAATTTGATTCTTAGTCTCTCTACATGATTATGATTGTTTGGGTACAATTTTTTTCAATTTTTGAAAACTAAGAATTTTTGTGTTCTTGAGTTGGTTTTCACAGGACACCTTCTTAACTCAAGCACTTTGATCATTGTCACTCTCTTGGTTAATCCTGTTACTAGTCACAATGGTGCACAAGAGTACATCTGAAAAAGAGGAACCAGATATTTCAACAGGAGATAAGACAACCGAAGGCAGGGAGGACAGCTCAGAGTACGATACTGAAGAATGGGATGAATTCTTCAAAGATGTTCAACAGAAGATTGATGAGCAAAACAGGAAATTTGTCAAAGGCAAAAGGCTCATGAAATCTGCATCAACAACTAAGCAATATACAAGACGAAAGGATGTCTTAAGAAGTGAAAGTTATCATAGTGGGCCTCTTACTAGAGCTCGCTCACTCTCTGGGGTTCTACAAACTGAATCTCCATGGGTTAAGGGATTGGATGCACCATCTGCTTCTAGACAGCATCCATCACACTCGAAAAGACAGGGTACAGACGCTGTTGTATTGGAATCGCTTCGCCAGGAACAACAAAGACTCTCGGCTGCACAAGAGAGGACATCGAAAGAACTTCAGCGGATTTCCTCTGATCACAAGAAGATCAAGAAGAAGTGTTCAACTATTTCGACAATGCTTAAAGGGATTTTGAGCAAGCTGAGTTGTACCAGCTCAGACTCCTCCGACTGAACTGCACCTTCCTTTCCTTTTGTGCAGGATTACGATTTTAGGATTTAGTTTTATACTTACGTTAGCTTAGTTCTCAGGTTTTACATTTTATTGGAACTTTTTACTCTCCTCACATTTCGTAGTCTTAACTACATTTTGGCTTTGTTTTGTGACAAAAAGGGGGAGAGAGTTAGAGAGAACTTTGAACAATGTTGACTGCATGAAACATCAAGGTAAGTGAACAATGTTTGATATGAAAACTGGATGAATATCAAGGTAAGTATTACTCCAACTTTCATTCTCAACTTGAGGTTTTTCAGCTGTATGAATGCATGCCTCGACTAACTATTTGCTAACTATTTGGGCATGTAATATAACTAACAAGTTGATGTTCACTAACAAGTTTGTGACACTTGGTTTTTGATTGCATAGAAGATATGTTGGTTCTTAACTCTGATCAATTACATATCTATATATATATAAGTTTGTCACAAACATGTTCATGACATTTGGTTTTTACGTGCAAAGAAGATATGTTGGTGTTTTTTAACTATGATCAGTTTACATATCTGAATATAAATGTCATGGTAAGTATAAATGAGTTTAAACTTCATCTCTGTTTGTGGTTTTTGAATGATACAAAATTCTTGAGGTATCTAACGATTTCTTTTGTCAAGAATGATTTCTTTTTGCAGAGAGTACAGATGTCTAAGTCTAGAGTCTGTTTTAGGAGTTTAACTCATGTATTGTATTTTGGATCTCCATTGTAAATTTTTGTTGTATGGTGATAGCAACAAAAATATCTTTTTGAATTTTCTTTAGTGGATCTGTGTTTTGTCACGAAACCGCCAAAGGGGGAGATTGTTACGGAATTTGAGTTGGCGTAGTTTCGTGAAAGTTTCAAGTCCTGAAGATTGAAGGTGAAGAAAGTTGGATCATTTAACTCAATCTCAAGAAAGAAGAATTCAAAAGGATCAGGTATGTTTAACTAAAGAATTTGTGTGATCCGAATACTTCTTGTAGTGTAGAAACACTTGGAAGAATCTTTCATTGCATAAAAATCAAAAACTGGACTTGGGACATGTTCAGGATCCGGATCAGGCTGTTCGATCCGGATCCCGAAGGTGGTTCGTTCATACATCGTCGCAATCCGGATCGTAGTCTCTTGATCCGGATCCCGAACGTTGAGTTTACCATCTACCTTGAACGATCCGGATCTTGCTTCGCAATCCGGATCCCGAACGTTGATGTTTGGTGAACTGTATGAACGATCCGGATCGTAGTCACATGATCCGGATCCCGAACCTTCGTTTTTCTGGAATTGGCTGTTTCGTTATGACGATCCGGATCTTAGTTATCACGATCCGGATCGCCGTCCGTAAAATTCCAGAAATGGCAGGTTTTTGATTCTTATCTCCTTCCTAGGGTTTCTAACCTATAAATAGACCCTATGTCTTTCTTTCTAGGGTCAATCCACATAGCCGTCATTTTCATATATCATCTTATACGGCTATAGATCCACATATAGAGAAGAAAGGAAATCATTAGAGAATACTCTATGTTTCTTCATCTATATTGATTAGTTTGATTCTAGGTTTTCATACTCACATCTTGAGTTGAATCAAACTAATGAATACTTAGATGGTATTTCCGATCTATCTTTGATCTAAGTATTCGGCGGATCATCACCACCCAAAAACAACGATTACCCCAAAATCGGCGCGTGGATTCGCGTGTCCTTGTGGATTCAAGGTTCAATCGCTCTCGTGGATTCGGAGCGAGGCACGTTCGTGGATTCGAAGGGTGCTATTGGGTGAAGACCGTGGATTCGGTCGGACGTCGTGGATTCGACGTTGGACGCCGTGGATTCGGCGTTGGGCGCAGATCGTGGATTCGAGAAGCGTCTGGAGCGAGCGGAGAAGATCCTCTAGGAGCGTATGGAAAAGGTTGAGTCGTAAGTGTGTACGGTAAATCACCTTGTACGTGTTTTAATTCTAGTGGATTTCTGCCGTGTTATCGGTCCCGTGGTTTTTTACTCCGGTGATGGAGTTTTCCACGTAAAAATCTTGCGAGTTATTTTCATTTCCGCATTGGGTTTTTTATCGCAACGATTTTTGAGTGTTTATACGTTTACACCTATTCACCCCCCTCTAGGTGTTTCTTCCCCTATTTAGATCCGTATTATATACGACCCAACATTACCTCTCCCTCGGGTTGGGATGAGTGATTTGATATGTTATTCTCTCAAAGTGGTTATGTTGGCTGCAGACAACATAATACTTTAGGAAGGATAACAAATTTTAGACTCTCGCTGGATTGGGTCGTATGGTTGTTGCGTCCTGATGTTTGTTTTTGTTTCTGTTACTTGCGATGCCGCCGAGACGTCGTGCAGCGACGAGCGGGCGTTTGACCTCAGCTGAGGAGCCCGGACGGCGGGCTACCGAGCAGGCTAGGCAGGGTGAGGTACAGGATCTGCGGGCTCAGGGGGCCCAGATGTCGGAGGCGTTGCGGTGCCAGGAGAAGAACATGGAGCGTGTGTTGCGCATGTTTGAGCTGAGAGCATCTCCCGGGGTATCGCCAGTAGTACTCCAGCCGCGACATTGTCGATTTCGACCCTGGTCGCACCACTGATGGTGCAGGAGCAGCGAGAGGTTGCCAACCGGTTATTCTACTTCATCCAGTCCCATCCCCTGCAGATTTTGGGATTTAAGTTGGGGGCCTTGGGAGGCCGAGAACTGGATCGCTGCTATGGAAAAGCTGTTCAAGGATTGTTCATCCAGGAAAAGCATCAGGGCGCGGGATCTTGCGCCTTTCGTTTGGGACGCCGAGAGTTGGTGGCGTCGGGTTCGTCCTGTTGGACCACCGAGAGCGAGTTTCCGCGATGGTTGAGCAGTGGGCCCCTTGTCACCCAGGTTGAGGCTTCGGGGTTGTTTATGTTGAGAGGGGACTGCACCTGGATATCTATCTCATTGTGTATTCTCGGCAAGTGCCGACCGTAGATGCAGCGATTGGGCATGTGCGATGGATTGACCGAGGACCACTGATCACGTCCAGGAGGGACGGAGATCGAGGGACCAGCTCCAGAGAGAGAGTCTTCCAGTTTTGCCTGATTTCGGGATAGTGGAGTGGATCGAGGTTGCCATGGTGCCAGCCTCAGGTTTATGTGTCTCAGAGGAGACAGAGACCTGGAGGTTCTCGGCAGTCGAGGCGCCAGGATACTGGATTGGAGACCGAGTTAGTGGTCGACATGGTTATGGAACCTTGCAGCCGGGGCTGTGCCCGGTTAGTGTTCTGAACCCGGTAGGGACTTGTTGTGCTTGCCTGGCGGTCAAGTGGATAGACTGAGGCCTGCGATTGTTAGTATTTGAAGAATCGAGTTCTCCAGCTGTGTTGAACGGGTTAGCAGCCGGACCCGTCGTGGACATTTGGATTTGTTTCCGAAGTGGCTTAGAGCTTCTAGATCACTGGAGGATAGTGCAGCAACTCCTAAGAGGGGAGATGTTGGTTGCCTAATCGAGAGATGTACCTGCGGAACTAGATAGTTTTGGTTGCTAAGGAGCAACGGAGGATTTTTGCCTTTTGGAGACTTCGATCTTTTGGAGGCCACCAGCCGCAGAGGGTTATGTTTATGGACTTGAGTTTACGCGGGGAGTTTGGACCGTGATTTTCGTCTGATAGGAGAAAGTGTAATTGGATCCTCGCACTTTATCGGCTTTTCTTCGTTGGAGTCGAACAAGGATTTGAGCTATCAGAAGCAACCGAAGAAATTCTTGCTTGTGAAGTTATGGAATTTACGGTTGGTTTTACCCGGTGAAGGTTCGGTGGTGCCAGTATGTTGAGTTAGAGCGACCCCCTGAGAGCCGAGAGGATGAGTTTGGGTTGCCGATTGGTGGGCGCCAGGTTAGCGGATCGCTTGGTACTTGGTATGGCTTCCTGTCCTAGTGGTTGAGAGCAGAGTTTTGCACCCCTACATGGTTGAGTTGGTGGATTGTGGCTTTGGGTTGCGGCCACAGCGGGGACAGCTTCAACATCTCTCTCTCCTTGTTTTCCCGTTTTAACGCCGAAAATAGCGGGCGGAGCGAAAAATTTTGAAGGACTACTCCAGAGATGGAGGCGATGCTGGAACCTATTCTTGTTTTGATCGGGGCGAAGGCATCGGTCCTTTGGAAATTTTGGACTTTTCGCTATTTTCGGCTGCTTTTCAATTGAGAGAGAGTTGGAGTTGATGTTATTCTTGATGTGGGTTTCTTGTGGTAGGGTGTGTGTTTTGGTTTCGAGGACGAAACCTTTTGAAGGAGGGGAGAATGTAGAGTACCGGGACTTTGGATAGCGCGCCGACCACACAGATGGCTTGGAGCAGAGAATTGCCTTGGGCATGTTGCATTTGAGTTTACAGTGGATGCCGGGTTGATTCGGATCAACGCGGAAGCTCCAGCTCGATTCGGGGTTTTTCCGGGCTTTGTAGGCCGATTGAGGATGAGATTGGGAATTTCCGACTTCACCGTGGAGTGCCGGAAATCCGGGAACACTTGGAACAGGTGTACTTTCAGATTACAGCGAGGTTCGGGAGGTTCCGGACTGACGCGGAGGACCCGGAGGCAAAAAGTGAGTCGGAACTGGCAATTTTGGAGCCGGTAATTGATTTGAGCACCCCGACTCAACGGATAAGCTTTTTGAGGAGAAAAAGCTGTGGACACGTGAACTTTTGATTTACAGCGAGGTTCGGGAGGTTCCGGACTGACGCGGAGGACCCGGAGGCAAAAAGTGAGTCGGAACTGGCAATTTTGGAGCCGGTAATTGATTTGAGCACCCCGACTCAACGGATGAGCTTTTTGAAGAGAAAAAGCTGTGAGCGCGTGTATTTTCGATTTACAGCGGAGTTCGGGAGGTTCCGGGCAGCGGCGGAGAGCCCGAAGGCAAAAGTGAGTTGGAGTTGGAATTCTTGGAATTAATTAATTAGTTAATTAATTAATAAAGCTTTTGCTTTATAAAAGCTTCCTCCAGCCCCTCCTCTGCAGCAGAGAGAAGAAAGAAAAAGGAAGGAAGAAAGAAAGGAAAAGAAAAGAGAGGAAAAGGAAAAAGAAAAGAAAGAAAAGGATTTGCAAGGTGATCTTGGATTTTTGGACTCGCCGTTGGAGGCCGCGTGGAGCTCGTGGGCGTGCGGCGAGCGGCAACGAGGTAAGCAAAATTCTGACTTTTGGGTTTTTGGAGGTTTGTGCATTTTGGATTTGGATTTTTTTGGAGTTTTGAGCTTCGAGGATTTTAATTGGTTTTTAAATGAGGAAATTGGATTTTTTTTGGGATTTTTCGGAAATTCTTGGATTTGCCGTCGCCGGCGGCCGCGCGCGCGCGCAACGGCGCACGCGCGGCGCCAGGGTGCTGCTATTGGCAACACCCTGCGGCGACTTGCCGCTGGGCCGCGCGCGGGTGCGCGCGGCATCTCCTGGCCGCGCGCAGGGGCGCGCGGCACCTCCTGGCCGGCGCGGCGCCGCATGCATCAAAGAGCGGCACGCGGGTGCGCGCGGCATCTCCTGGCCGCAGGGCGACTTGCCGCAGGGCCGCGCGCGGGTGCGCGCGGCATCTCCTAGCCGCGCGCAGGTGCGCGCGGCAGGGCCGCGCGCAGGGGCGCACGGCAGGGCAGCGCGCGGGCCTGCGCGGGCCGCGTGGGCCGCGCGCGGGCCTGTGCAGGCGCGCGGCCGCGCGCAGCGCAGTGGGCTGCGCGCGGGCCCGCGCGCACCGCCCAGCGCCGCTGGGCACCGCGCGCAGCGCCGCTGGGCGCTGTGCGCAGCGCCGCTGGGCGCTGCGCGGTGCGCTCCAGCACCGCGCAGCAGGTCGCTGCGCGGCGCTGCTTGGTTGGGCGCCGTGCGGCGGGCCTCCCTCGTCGCGCGGCTGGATTTTCGCCGCTCGGCGTGCTCCCGGGACAGCGGTGGCGCCTCGGTTTGCGTGCCGGCACCGTTTTTCGCCGTCAGCCGTTGTTTCCCACCGTCGGCCGCTGTTTTTCGCGGGTTTTCGCCGGCTGATTCCGCAAGCAGATTTGTGCAGTTTTTCGAGCAGTTTTCGCTGTTTCGCTCGCAGATTTCGCGCAGTTTCGCGCAGGTTTTCGCCGCTTTTCGCGAGCAGGTTGCGAGCAGTTTCGCAAGCAGTTTTCGCTGTTTTCGCTCGCAGATTTCGCGCAGTTTCGCGCAGGTTTTCGCGCAGGTTTTTGCCATTTTTCGCGAGCAGTTTGCGAGCGGTTTAGCGCGTTTTTCGAGCAAATTTCGCGAGCGGTTTGCGCAGTTTTCGCTGGTTTTTCGCAAGCTATTTTTGAGCAGTTTTTGCGCCGACTGAGCTGTTTTCGCCGTCGGGCGCTGGTTTTCGCCGACGGGCTGTTTTTCGCCGTCGGGCGCTGATTTTTCGCTGACGGAGGCTGTTTTTCGCCGACGGATGCCTGGTTTTGACCGTTTTGATTGATTTTGCGATTTCTTCGCTTCTGGTAGCTTGCGGTGCGGTTTTTAGTTTCCGCGGGGCGCGCGGTCGTGTGGTTGGTCGCTGCGTGCTTCGATTCGCGTGCGGATTCTGGCATCGGGCTTCGTGTTGCGGCGGACCCCTTGGAGGCCAGGTAAGCCGCTGAGCCAATTGCAAGTGTCGACGAGCAATTGGTGGCTTTCTGAGGTGGGTTGGTTTTCTCTCCAAGTCTACGGACTTCCTTCTAATTCTATTGTGATAGGATTGCATGCTAGTTTAAGTGTTTTCTTGGAACTTAACTAGCACCCCCGTCATATGTGCATGAGTTTGACCAGACCATTTGTGAACCTTAATTTGGGCTAGGTTCCTTTGTGCTTTAGACATCCCGCACTTTTCATATCCTTCGGGACTTAGAGTTTCCTCGCCCGGGTAGTGGGCTGAGTGGTCAGAGTGTTGTGGGACAGGTGTTGCACTCGGGCCCGGGGGGCCGAGTGGGGTCTGGTGGCTGGGTTAGGCCAGTGTTAGCATTTTGGGGAACCGTTTCAGATAAACGGTGGTCCCGGGGGTTTTCCTTTCCGCTGTTCTTCTCGTCACCACCAGGTTGGGATCGTGGTGCACGTGTGTTAGCAGGACCTTGAACCCAGAACCTTTTTGGATAAATACATGATTTTAGTCAGCCAATGTTTCTTCCAAGCCTCGCAAGGTTGCCTGAGTCGGTTCTTGTGTGATAGGACGAGGGCATTAGCCCTTCGAGGTTTGGGCATAAAACTCGATTTCAAAAGGGTTTTCCTAAAAAGACTAAAAATCATTAATAAGATGGATTTCTCTCAGATCGAATGGTTTTCTGAAATAAATGACATGGTTTCTTATAAACTTATCCACCCGAGCGGATTCGAGTTATCTGGGTTCTAAGGGCTGCTTTCTCTCTTGGGGACGTAGATGTTAGTCTCCCAGGGTTTCGGACCCTTCGTAGATCTGGCCGTGGAGTAGCTCCGGCCGTGAGTTGAGTGTTGAGTTCAGTGGAGTTGTGTTGTGGGAGCCGTGGGAGAGACGGTGGTCCCAGCTGTGTAGTACCTTCGTTGAGTGGGTCAGTGTTGTGAGATTGAGTCGTGGAGGGTTCTCCGACTGAGTTTGTGCTTTGAGCATCGAGATACCGATCTGTTTGATCGAGGACTACAGCCTGCAGGAGCCACTTGTGAGACAGTGATACTGATGAGATACTTGAGTTCGGTGGGGTCGCACCCCTCGAACCACGCCCCGGGTGCGTTGATGATTCCGAGCCTGATGAGGCTGCGATGATGATACCGAGCCTGACGAGGCTGCGATGATGCGCCTAGTTCATATACTAGTGGTCGCTTGATACCCCTGGCCGTGCTACCATGGGGTCACTGTGTGAGATATCGAGTTTGTCCGTTGGGACACCCTGGTTGATACACCAGGGGGCGCAGGCTTGACTCGACTGGACCCTGTGGGGCAGTCGCTGAGATTTGGGATGCACTGAGAGAGTGATGGCGTAGCATGTGTCATATTAGAGCGTCTTGGGCTTAGTACTTGTGACATATTGTCAGCAGTGAGTGACTGCATACCATCATCCATAGTCTCTTCTTATTGAGCATAGTAGATAGAGGCATGATAGCTGTAGATTCTTTTCCAGCTTATTTATCTTATCATCAGTCTTTTCTCTATCTTATGCCTCTGGTAGACTTAGTGGGCAGACCGTGGTTCTTGGAGACAGTACCCACTGAGAACTACTGTAGGATGTAGTTCTCACACCCTCTGTCGGTGACAGGTTGCTGAGGCTTTCTTCCGTTCCTGCTGTGCTTGACTGGACGGACCGAGGACAGGGAGTCGCGCGATAGTTCCCTACCAGCATTGTTACTTTAGAGAGAGGTAGATGTACCATCCCGGATTATGGGAGTTGGTTATGTTTCCTGTTTAGCTATCTCCCATTTGGATTTGTAGATGTTGTATAGGTGGACTTCTATTTGTATCATCTGATTTTGGGAGATAGGCTATGTGTTGTAGCAACTTTGTAGTTGAGAAATTTTCTAGTACAGCTTTTTATCCGCTCTGATATCTGTGTAGCTGTAGTTTTTGTCTTTTGCAGGCTAGACGCTTCGTCTGTACGGCAGTTTCCGTACAGATGGCGGATCTGTTAGCGAGCCCGGGTCGCAGTTTCGACCCTGGGGCGTGACAGTAGACGCTTCGTCTGTACGGCAGTTTTCGTACAGATGGCGGATCTGTTGGCGAGCCTGGGTCGCAGTTTCGACCCCGGGGCATGACATTATGAGCGCACAATGAGGCCAAATGGAATAATTAATGCCCTGTTGTCTTCAAGATCTGAGGAATTGTGTGTTCCAGATGTACTTGGACAGATTGGGAGTGGTGTTCCCCGAGGATATTTGATTTACTCCCAGAGCGACTTGGAGCACGAGAGCCACTTGGGGATGTGCTACCGTGCATGTGTGGATGAAGCTGTATGCCAAGTTATTGAGATACAAGTTTTAGCTTCAGAAGCATACCTTCTTGGGTCACACTGTGTTAGCCGTAGGGGCGGCGGTGGAAATCCGGCCAATATGGATATCATTTGGGAATTGGCCGAGATCAATATTTATGGTCAAGGTAAGGAGCTTCTTGGACTGGGCAGTGTCAGGAGAGCTTGGCAATCGGATGATGAGACTGATACCAGCGCCAATGCTAGTATTTCCAGTGTTGGGAGAGAGATCTGCGAGTTTTAGTGATGCCTCCCATAGTGACTGTGGAGTTACCGATTGGGCTATTGTTGAGCATTCTGGATTACCCCGACAGGGCCACTGTGATGGCAGATACCTGGAGCAGGAAAGCTGTCTGGGGTTGAGTTTGATGATTTCACAGCTGGCGCTGTGTGGACTGTTGAGGCAAACATGGCTCATGGTTGGGTCCCTGAGGGTTCCTTTGGATGATAGACCGCGGCTGAGTAGTTCACTCGGATGGTCAAGATTCGGGAGTGACCGAGTGAGGACCCCTCCTTGTTAGGGCTCTTTTCCTTATTGGAGTTGTCTAGCATGTCACCAGTTTGGGAGTTGAGGACACAACTCCAGGATTCGATGTTTTGGGAATTTTGTCAGACCAAGTGTGTCGCCTTTGGGGGCGCTGGTGCTATTCGAGATGTGGAAGGTTGGTTCACTTCGGCTTTGTGTGGATCCCCGGGAATTAGGTGAAGTGACCATCTGGAGCTAGCACCCTTGTCGAGCATGGAGGATTTGATTTACCAGCTGTAAGGGTCCCGGGTCTTCCTGAAGGTGGATTTGTAATCTGGTTTCCTCGACTGCATATGGCTGTGTGTTGATGCCGGAGAGTTGAGGAATTGCTTCTACACCCCGACGGTTTAAAGATTAGAGATCAGAGTCTACGTGATCAGTTGTGGTATACCTCTGGAGTACAGAGGTACTTGGATCGAGCTTTTGTGCCGATGGACTTGTGGTTGGATTATCGGGGGCCCTGGGAGGAGCGGATGCTTGTACCGATGCAGACTACTTGGTAGCTCGAGCGGTTAGCCCAGCTGTACTTGGTTGAGGTGGTGCAGTTTCTGGATTGCCCGCCTCTATTTTGTTCTAGTTAGAGACCCAAGGATTGCATCGCGTCTCTGGAGGAGGTATTAGACAGCCTTGTGAGCTTGAGTGGTGAATGATTGGATATTTACCCCCCCCCCCTCTACTTGGTTGAGGTTCCGGATTGAGGAATGACTTTAGTTTCGAGGACGAAACTTTCTTTTAGTGGGGGGGATGTGAGGATCCGAATTTCCGCAAGAGGATTACTGTTGGATCAGCAGAGCTTCTGCAGTGTGTTTGGCAGCTTCTGGGGGCCTGTACTGTGTATTGGAGGTGTTTGTGCACGAATTGGACATAAGTGATGGACTCTGGACTTAAAATGGATCACGAGGGTAATCGGAGGACCCCGTCGAATGTTTAGAAGTTGTTTCGCGCCAAACGGATATCAAAATTAGACTCAGCGCAAAATTTGGATTAAAAACACCTTTTCGGATGCCTTCGGCAATTTTTAGAAGTGGAATTTGGAAAAACGGATGGCGGATTTGGACTCAGCGCGCGAAAATAGTGAAAATGGACTATTTATTGGTATTTTTCGGAGCCTGGATGCAAAAACACGGATTTCGAGGCTTGGGTACTGTTCCGGCGGCCGGCGGCGGCGGGCAGCGGCGGAGCGCGGCGGCGCAGCCGCGGGCAGCGCGGCGGGCAGAGGTGCGGGCCGCCCGGTCTACGCGGCGGGCGTGCACCGGGCGCTGGACGCGTGGCGGCTCGGGAGTGGGCCGGTCCGTGGGGTGCGGTCTACGGAGAGCGCGGGGTGCATGGTAGACCGGCGGGACACGTGGCGGATTTTGGTTGGCGGGCTCACGAAGGCTGGGTCCACGGAGGCGCACCAGGGCGCCTCAGGCTGCGTGCCTGGCAGGGTGGCAGGTGGCGCGCGCTGACCCGGTGCGCGCCACGCGTCGGCAGCCGCGCGGGCCACGTGGCGCAAGGCGATTGGCCTCGACGGCTGTTTGCTGTTTTGTGTCTACGTGGCGCTGTGTGGTGGTTTCGGGCGTTCTGCGTTTTGGAGCTCGCAGCGGATTCGGGCGCCCGAATCCCGTGTGGCGCCCGAATCCAGGGACACAATGGGAATTAAGTGAAATGTTTATCCCAGCCTATATATAGGCCGAGAACAACTGCAGAGAGCTCTTTTCCTGCTCATCTTCTCACAGTGCGACCTTCACAAGAGTACTTCCTCTCCCAGAGCTGGTTCCATCAGCAGATTCCCGGATTTTTCTACGGCACGCATCCTGAGGTTTTAATTTTTACGGCGCGGCACTCCACCACTTCCACTCCTTCTTCTCCTTCTTTTCTTTCTTCTTCTCCTTCTCTGGCTCCTCACGCGGGGAGAGGGAAAGAGGGAGTGGGAGAATGAGAGAGTATGGAAGAGAGAGAGAGTGAGAGAGAGGAAGAGAGAGAGAGTGAGAGAGAGAGAGTGAGAGAGAGAGAGAGAGAGCGAAGGTTTTGGTCAGGGGGTGGTTGGATTTGCAGGAGTGGGTGAATTTACCATATTTCCCCCACTTAAAATGGAGTTTCCCTTACTATCCCAGAGTTCTGGGCACTGGGTACCAGTACACGGGATCTAGGTACCGGTACCCAAGCCCCTTCCACTCCAAACCGAGGCTGGGTTTTCCCCTGTTTAACATGGGGTACCGATACCCAACTTTTGGTACCTGTACCCAGGGACTTAGAATACTTTTTCTGGTTTTCCCTCCAAACTGAGAGCTCGAACCTGGGTTCTTCCCACTTGGTTCCGGTACCCATTAAGGTGTTCCGGTAATCAATGCAAATCTGGAGCTTTGCTAATCTGAAGCTCCAAATTCGCGTGTCGTCAACTCACTTTTCGGTCCGGAGGCTTTTGCTTCGAACCGAAACACTCCGAACTCATTCATAATCGCATTCTAAACACGTTACGAGTAATTTCACCGCACTTCGCTATTTAACAGAGCCGGTGCACTACAGCAAGTATGATTTAAACTTATACAATCATACATGCAGAGCATGAGTTGGCGCTAGGGTAGTGCATCGTTGGTAAGTTGGTCTATTACTACTATTAAGAGATAGAGATAGTATGGACCATAGTGGCTAAGCGAGCATTGGTGTTCTTGCATGCTCGTGTCACACGTAAGGTGTGCACCACCTGTTGGTGGGTATAAGTAAACGAGCGCTGCCGGCAAGTTGCTGGTGTGGAACCGAGGTTAAGGCTCTATGTAGTGGTCGAAATAAAGTGGCTCTGGCCTTGTGTGATGAATGAAAGCGAAGGTCGAGTTGTGTCATCCCGCGGATTGGGTCGAGAAGGGAGATCGTGTGCCGAGAGGGTAGTGGTTCGCTCTTGAGGGTCATAGTGTCTACGGTTCATCCGATGAATACAGATCAGGTGTGGTTATAGTGCCCCTCAACAAAAGTGGCGGTAGTTCGAAACGGGATTTTGATGTTCGAGAATGTCTCGATAGTTCGAGAGTATCCGGTACCGTGGGAATAGTGTGATAGTCGCTGAGTTTAGGCAAGTAGGTCTTGTAGTATCTCAGTTGAGATAGGAATACACTAAGACGTTGTGGGCAAGCTTAAGCAAGGTTGTTTAATGCTCGTGGTTAGCATGGTTAGAGTTAGGAGCGTAGGACGCTTGAGTAAAGCGGCACATGGGGCATTGATTCGATCTAGTCGGGTGGGTTCGTTGGCAGTAGCACTGGGACGTACACTAGTGTAAAGCGTGCCAAGAACTACTCAAGGGACTGATGATCTATGTCGTGGGCTCAAGAACCATCAAAGGGGTATTGCCAAAAGGAACTTTTGGTTGTAGGACGACGGTTAGCGGGTGTCGCTCAAGGACGATCCGTGTTTGGACCATATATTGACTGGGAGCCATTGGCCCTGGTGCCAGGTGCAGTCAGCTGTTTGACAGCGGCCCGGGACCTGAGGTTTGGAGAAGATAGAATTTATGGTCGAGGCGGTAGTCCGAGCAATGACCCCGGGAGCGTGGAGTGTCGCATGTAAGAGCGATGGTGCGCCAAAGGGCGCAGTACCATCTAACCTATGAAATCGGATCCAATTGGAATTCACTTACTTCTGATCCAGAGTAAGGATTTTGTTATGCGGATTAGGTTCACGCGTAAGAACGTAAGGCATTAGATTGTGGGTCTTTGGACCTTGTGTGGCAATCCAAAAATAGTAGACAGTCGAGGACTCTTAGAGATGGAGCGTTAGTAACCTACAGTGAGGCTGAGAGCGATGACCAAGTGAGCAAAGGGTTCGATCGTGCCGCTCACCTGATCGACTGCAATGTTAGATGTCGTCTTGATGACGAATCGGATCTGTGAATTAAGTGTTCGTATGGAACCATCGTAGGCACGGTGTTAGATTAACTATGGGCTCTCGAGATGAGAGCGTTAGCAAGATGCATGTTTGAGCGAGGGTGGCGACCCTAGGAGCAAGGGCTCTGTCTGTGACACCCCACTTCCAGGGGTCACCCATCCTAGAACTACTCTAGCTCTAGCATGCTCAACCCTCTTAACCTCTTGGGCATACCTACTACCCAAAATGTTATAGCCGGGTTAAGAGGTTTAGCCTTATTATATCTCATATATAAGACTATTCTAAATCCTAGGGTGTCACATTCTTCCCCCATTAAAGTCCTGACATTCTCGTTAGGCTCAAGCACACTCACAAGTACCAGGTGATGTGAGACTATCTCGCTAGCCTTAGTCAACCTTGTGGGGAGCTACACTCCACCCACAACAGTCATTAGCCAGGGAGTCGCGCTCTACCTGCTATATAACCCTGACTTTCCGGCTGGTGAATGTCTGTGATACCAACTATGACGCCCCACTTCCCAAGGGTCACCCATCCTAGAACTACTCTAGTTCTAGCACGCTCAACCCTCTTAACCTCTTGGGCATAGCTATCATCCAAAATGCTATAGCCGGGTTAAGAGGTTTAGCCCTATTATATCTCATATATAGCATTATTCCAAATCCTGGGGTGTCACACGGTCGCACCGCTCGCCGGCTTAACCGCAGAACCTTTTTCGGTCGCGAAGGTGAGGTGCGTGGTGCTAGCTAGTGGCGTGTGGAAGCCGAACAACGTGATCCTCATGAAGCGTTGGTTTAGAGCCAAACGCGAGTAAAATGTGGTTGTGTCTTGAGTGATAAATGTGTGTGGTGTGCCGTGGCGGGCCATCACGAATTGTGGATAAAGTTTCGTAGTGGAGTGATCCACACGTGATTGAAGGAAGGTACTTAGGGCGTAACGTTTATGTGGAGATAAGGAGCAAGCTATAGACTTCAAAATGAGTAAATGTCGGCGGATGTACCAAAATGAGCCATCCCGAAATGTAGTTAGGAGTTTTCTTATATGGTGACCCACATGTGATTGGATGAAGTAACCGATGGGGCGGTGACCTTCAGCTACGCCAGTGAGTGAAATAGCTGGGCAGAGTGAATACGGGGTTCGGGGCAGGGTAAGCCCCCAAAATTTTACCCTGCCCCCGAAACCGTGTGAAGTAACAAAGGGAATTGGAGCACATTGGGTACTGACGCACTGCCGTGCGGCTACCAAAGCTGGTAGAAGTCCCTATGTGGCCCTGATGTCCACACTTGGCAAGGATGAGGCTGGATTGGCCCTTGCCCTCCATGTTAAGCAAGTAGAGCGGCGAAGGAATGTGATTAATATAATTGGCTGCGAATGCATCCTTGTTGTGGAAAAGGGACTACGGAATTGCTAATATCTCCGTAAGTTGAGAATTGGGTGGTAATCACGTGAATTGGGAGTTACCCGGTTAGTTGGAAGCCCAACAATAGAGGGTTTTTGCCTTGCGGACTTGAGAAATTGAGTCTGGGTACGATTTGAGTTTCATGGACGAAACTATTTTAAGGGGGGAAGAATATAATGACCAGAACTTTTGCAAATTGCGGAGTTCTTGTGAAAACTAGTTTGAAGGACTATTTCTATAGTCCGGATGAAGTTTCAAGCTTGTTGGAGTATTTTCGGCGCGAATGCGGCGCGAAAATGAAAATATAAAATATTGGACTTTGACTAATGTTGTAAAAACAGTCAAAAAAATGACTGTGAACAAGTTCAAAAGGTAGGAATTATCGTATTTCGAAATTCAAATATTCCGATGGGGTAAAATCATAAATTTACCATGTGAAAAGGTTTGGGAAGTGTTTGATATATGTAAGAAGAGTTTCGGGAATATTGGATTTGATTTGGAAAGAAAACAAAATAAAAATCGGAGTCCTAGAGCAAAAATGGGAAAAAATAAAACAATACTGAAAACACTGCATTTTGGTCCAAGGTCCATACCCTGGGAATAAGGTCCGGACTGTCACGCCCCGGGGTCGAACTGCGACCCGGGCGTGACAGATTAGGGTGGTATCAGAGCTGAAAAAGAACTAATAGCTACAGAAATCCACTGAACATCTGATATAAATAAAATCTCAATACAAAGTCTCTCAACAAAAAAAGTAAATACAATCTCACAGATCTCTCCGAATGTCCAGTACAAAAGTGGAAACATAAAATATACCGGATACATCTACCTCTGACTCTCAATGCTGGTAAGGAACTACTCGGCCACGTCCTCACCTCGATCAGCTGTCTCCGCGCGTGCTAAGCCGGAACAGCAACCTTAGTAACCTGTCACCGCAGCGGGTGTGAGATCTACTGCAAAAGGTAGATCCCAGTGGGTACCATCACCAATATCCACGGTATGCCCACTAAGTCTACTAGAGGCAAACAGATAGGTATGCAGATAGATAGATAAAAGGTAAGCTGAATGAAAACTACAGCTAATATGTGTCAACCATCATGCTCAAAAGGAAACTCTACTATAAACATGCTATGCATACCCTCGCTACTGCTAAAATGCCTCAGTATCAATGCTCAAAGGAAAGAAACTCATCTAAGAACATAATATGCATACACCACTCGCACACGAGGTGCCCAATCGACCCAATCGAACTGACTGCCTCCTCGGGTCCAGTCAAACCTGCGCCTACCTACTACCGTTACATCCACATAGGACCGGACTGACGTAGGGCGTCCGTGACTGCCAAAACTGGCCCAGCCAGAGGGACCGCGTCCGTAACTGCCAAAACTGGCCCAGCCAGAGGGACTACGTCGACGAGTCGCGATACAAAAGTAACAGCTCCACTCCGGACGTGGCACTCGAGGGGCGCGACCCCACCGAGGAAAAGGTATCCGCGCACTCTGTCGAGCTCAATGTGGCACTGCAGGCTATAGTCCAAAATCCACGCTCACTCTCAGAACGGAAAAACTCAGGATCCTCAAACATCTCGCACAACGGTCGGAGCACTCTCGACGACTCAGTTGATCAGCTCTCTCGAATCACGAGACACAAGCAAACTCTACCAACTCGTGGCACAAAACACACTGGATGGAGATACTCCACAGCCGGGATCGACCCACAACTCAGGGCGAATAAAACTGGTCAGACAACACACAACGACCCGGGACCACCGTCAACCCCAACGGTTCCCAACGACACTAACACAGTCTAAACTCAGCTACCGGACTCCACTCAGCCCCCAGGCACGAGTGCAACAATGCCCTATAGAAACCTGACCCCTCGGCCCACTACCCGGGCGAGGCAACATTATGTCCAGGAAAGATGCAAAGTGTGGGATGTCTAATACATAAAGGAACCTAGCCCAAGTAAAGGCTCTCTACTGACTCATCTCTGTCAATAAGCGGCACATGCAGGCTATAATCCACGATCAGACAGATCGGAAACTCAATGCTCAAAAGCACAACTCAGTCGGGAAACCTTCCACGACTCGAACTGATATGCCCTCACCAACCCCCGAGACACTAGTAAAAACATCCAAAAGTCAAATAAAAATCTCCTCGGCCCCCCAGGCACGAGGTTACATGCACCCTGGGACCCTGTCATCTCACTGGCAATCTCGCAGTTTATAAATCACATTTAAAAAGCCGATTTTTTCTTAAAACGGGTTTCATGATTTTTAAAAACGATCCCGGTGCAAAAGTAATGCTCTCTAATCATGCCATCTAGTGTCGTACTGTACCAGGAGTACACTAAAAATAATCTGGGGTTCCAAAGAATTTTCTGTAATTTTCTAGGCAACTATCAGATTTACCAACAGTGAAAATATTACACTAGACATGCTCAAATTGCATTCAGAAGAATTAAAGGGCGTTCCATACATTTTGGAAGAAATTCCAACCCACCAGGAATGCTTTCCGTAGGCAATCGCTGAAGTCGGGGAAGCGCCGAATCCTCAAACTGACGAAAATCCGAAAAACCGTGCCGTGCGCGCACATACCGCGAACCACAGAAAAATCCCCAGAAGCTCGAGCCATCATCCTGAGTCCTCACAAAATCCTGCGCGCACTCCATGGCCAACTCACGGGACACGGTCGCGCTCCAACAGCCGCGAATTCTCAAAAACATAAATCCACCCACAACACACACCACACACACCCACAGCACACATACACCACAAACATACCACCCACCTGCTACATAAAAACCGCAGGCTCACTAATCACCAAAGTCACAGCCAACCCAAACTCAAAATCCCAAAATCATCAAAATTCTGAAATTTCGGAATTAAACAATAACATCACCTCTGATGGTGCTTCCACGCGCCGTCCACCGCTGGCACCAATTGCTCGCGCGACACCAACTCCCGGGCGCACCACATCTGCCGATCCAAGAACAGGAAGAGAAAAAGGAAACCTCATCAGTCCGGCCAAGGCACGAAATACGAGTTCACGGGGCAAAAACTAGCCCGGCCGTCGAAACCCCGCATGATAACGCGTGCCGCACGCTGCCGCAGCACCAAAACACACGCGTTGCCGCCGCTGCCGCTGCCAGCGCGGCGCCCGCTGCCAGTGTGGCACCCGCTGCCAGTGCGGCGCCCGCTGCGCGCGCCCCCGCGCGCTGCGCCCGCTGCTGCGCGGCGCCCAGGTGCGCCCGCCCTGCACGCGGCGCCCTGGTGTGCCCTGCTGCGCGCTTGATGCCGCTGTGCGTGGCACCCCCTGGCGCCCGTGCAGCGCCCAGGTGCGGCTGCGCGCGGCGCCCTTGGCGCCCGCGCAGCGCCCTGGTGCCAGCCGCGCGGCGCCCATGGGCCAGCCGCGCGGCGCCCATGCGCCTGCCGCGCGGCGCCCGCCAGGCTGTGCACCTGCCTGCTGCGCGGCGCCCACAGCGCCCGCGCCTGCGCAGCACCCGCAGCCCGCGCGCTTGCCTGCCCCCTGCTGCTTGCTGCTCCGATTGTGGACACCAAGCTCGCCTCCACCAATACCAACCCTCCAAAACCCAGCCAAACAAAACCAAGCTCCAAACCAAAACCCAATCAAACTCAACCAAGCTTTCTCTCTCAATCTTCTTCTCTCTCTAAAAAAACAGCACGTACCTTGTTGGAGGGTCGACGCGCGCGTTCCGCTCGCTCCACGCGGCTTCAGGGAGAAGGTCCATCAAGAAAATCACTCTCACTTCCTCATTTTCTTCCTCTCCCTTCACTTCCTTCTTCTTCTTTCTCTTCTTCCTTTCCTCTGTTTTCTTGCTTTCCCTCTGTTCTTGAAGGGAAGAGGAGGGAGGTGGCGTGGCAAGCTTAATTAGCTGATGGCTAATTAAAGAGGGAGTGCACAACAGCTAAGTGGGGAAATAAGCTAATTTAATCCCTCAACCAAAAATATCTGAACCCAATAAAACCACATCCACTAATTTCACACTCCTCTTAACACTAAATCTTCACATGCAAAAATTCCAAAATTAATTAAATTAATTAAATAATCAATTTTTAAGCCAACTACAAGTCACTTTTTGCCTTCGGGGTCTCCGCACTGGCCCGAAACCTCCCGAACTCTGCTGTAATCTGAAAATACACATGTCCACAGCTTTTTCTCCTCAAAAAGCTCAACCGTAGAGTCGGGGTGCTCAATCCAAAAATCGGGTCCAAAATTGCCAGTTCCGACTCACTTTTCGCCTTCGGGTCCTCCGCGTCAGTCCGGAACCTCCCGAACTCCGCTGTAATCTGAAAATACACCTGTTCCAAGTGTTTCCCATTTTTTTTTTCTTTTTTTTTCTGCACACCACGGTTGAGTTGGGGCTTCCCAAACCAATCCTCTATCGGCGCACAAAGCCCGAAAACTCTGAATCAAGCTGGGGCTTCGGCGTAGATCCGAATCCACCCGAACTCATCAGAAGACACACATGGAACACGCCTGAGGCGATTTCTCTGCACCACGCCATCTTGCGAGGTCGGTACACTCTACAAAGTCCCGGTACTCTACACGGACCCTTGGTGCGAAATGTTGGAAAACCCTTGTTCGGGGGCCGGACCTTGCTGGGACGGTCCGGACCTTCAACAGGTGACCTTGTGAGGACCCGAATCTCCGCTTAAGGGTTATTGTTGGATTAGTGTCTTCGGGAGGTGTTTGTGCACGTGTCGGGCCCAAGTTATTGGATTTCTGGAGTAATTGGAGCATGATTGCTTGCTGGAGGCCCATTGTGGGTGATTGAGGTTTTTGCACGCTTATTGGAACCAAGGATTTGACCCGACATGAAAAATGGATCAAGTTTACTTTTTCGGGAATTTTTGGGAAATTTTAGGAGTGGAATTTGGCCGATCGGACTTCGGATTTGGATTCAGCGCGCGAAAACGGTCAAGATGGACTATTTACTTGTATTTTTCGGAGTCCGGATGCGAAAACACGCATTTCGAGGTTTTGGTACTGTTCCGGCGGCCGGAGAGGCGCCGGCGCCGGCGGCGGGCGGCGGAGCGCGGCGGTTGCCGGCGGCAGAGGCGCGCGGTCCACCGCGGAGGCGAGCACCCGGGCGGTCACCACGTGGCGCCTCCCGGTTGGCGGGCGCAGTAGGCGCGGTCCACGGGTTTGGCGGGGTGTACGGTGGACCGAGGGCTGGCCACGTGTCGCTTGGTGGTTGGTTGGGCGTTGTGCGCGCGGTCCACGAGTGGGGTGCTGGTACATCGGGCCGCGTGCCCGACAGGCACGCGTGGGCGCACGTGGGGCGCGGCGTGGGCGCGTTGACCCGAGGCTCCCGGCGTGGGCGCCACGTGTCGTCGCGGGATTCGGCCACGTGGCGGATGGCTGTTGGCCCAAACAGCTGTTTGCTGTTTGGGTGTACACGTGGCGGCCTGGGGTTTTTCCGGGCGTGAACAGTAACGGGCCGGGCCCGTTACTGTAGCAGCCCGGAAGTACCGGGCGCCCGAATCTTTGGGCCAAAAGTCCAAAGTGCAGATTTTCAGGCTGGGCCTATAAATAGTTGTCTTGTGAAGGAGTTTTGCCCCCTTTCCCGAGCTCCCCTGCCTATGGTCCCTTTAGGAAAGTTGTAGATCTTCGTGTTGTGCATCTTCTGGCGGAGGCCCGGATTTTTTGGAAGCCGCGGCGTCGACGGCTTCGGCATCGGAGCGCAGTGCGACGATTTTCTGTTGGAGGCCCGTTTCCGTCGCACTTCACTCTGAGAGGTCTACAGAGCTACTCCTTCAGTATTTTTGGACAATTTTTATGGCGTTGGAATCACGAGAGGTGTGTCTTCGACTTTTGTGTTGATCATCTTGCTGGATTCAGAGTTTATGGCATGGTTTTCGAGACACTTCTAAGCCGCTGTTTGCTGGTGGAGTTTTCGGACAGCAGCGCCTTACCGGAATTTTATCTCCGCACTCGAGCGTCGGATCGAGACGAGCCTATACACTTTTTGGATCTACTCGTCGCGAGGATTATCATCGTATTTTTTTCGGGATTTTTTTGAGACCTTACCAGAGGTATACTATTCCCTTTTTATCTGTGCAAGAGTTTACAGTTGTGTGGTTGTGAGTGTTTGCGCACATGTACTGTGGAATTTGTAACTCGGCCTACGGGGCTCGGATTTGGGCGTGCAGGTACCCGTTTCGAAGGTCTCGACGAGACGATCACTGTGATACTTTTATCGGAATTTTCAGGGCACTTTCTGCAGGTGGAAATTTTAGATCTTCAGGATTGTCTTATGCAGATTTTTGTACTTGGTTATTTTGTGGAATAAAGTGTAACCTTGGACCTTTTTGTTGTACCCAGGGGTATTTGCGGATGTTTGTGAACCGTTGGTGTTGAGGATTAGTGGAGGTTGTTGCTTCTGGTGTTTTCAGCTGTGGAACTCCGGACTGTTAGCATTTTCAGGTGGGTGGCCTCATCTTCATGACCTATGGACTGTGCATTAATTCTATCGGTGTAGGGATTTGCATGTCGTAGATGTATTTTGTATAGCATGCTAGAATTTAGGAATTGATGTTCCTGATGCTGTTAGATGATCATGTGTTTATTTTCCTTCCCTACAAGCTGTTGATTATTGTTATCTTGGAATTTGACCTAGCACCCCGTCATATGTTGCATGTGTAACCAGACTAGTAGAAAACCCTCACTTAGGCTAGGGTTATTTCTGCTTTAGACATCCACACTTCTACTTTCCTGGACATAGTGTTCTTCCTCGCCCGGGTAGTGGGCCGAGTGGTCAGGAGTTACCTTTTAGTGTAGGATGCATATTACACTCGTGCTTGGGAGCAGAGTGGAGTCTGGTAGATGTAGTTGGTTGTTCATCTGTGGCGGGAGCCGTTTGGGTAGACGGCGGTCCCGAGATGTTTTATTTTTCTTGTTTTATCTGTCGCCGCTGTGTTAGTGGCAGCGGTATATCAGTGTTAGCAGGACCTTAAACCCAGAACCTTTTTTTGGACACACATATGATTTTTGTCAACCAAATATTTTCTTCCAAGCATCGTAGGGTCGCCTGAGTCTGTTCTTGTTTGATTGGACGAAGGCATTAACCCTTCGAGGCTTAGATATAAAACTTGGTTTCAACTGTTTTCCTAAAAAGAACTAAAAATTATTAAATATGGATTTCTTACAGATCAAAGGGCTTCAGTAAGAAATGTCACATTTTCCTATAAATTAACCACCCGAGATGATTCGAGTGGTCTGGGTTCTAAGGTCTGCCTTCTTCTTGGGACGAGAACAACGAGAGGCTATGCCTAGAGCATGTTCTTGTTGATTTGGGTTGTAGGTTCTAGTCTTTCGGGGTTCCCGGACCCTTCCTTGTGTCAGTGGATGCGATGTTGGCCTGTTGAGGCAGTTGTTCGCAGTGGATTGCGACTTTGTGCTATGAGTTGGTAGAGTGTGATCTAGAGGTTATTTTTCTGATTTAGTGGTGGAGGTGGTTCTCCCACTTAGCTTTGAGGATCTAGGGGTTCTGGCAGATCGAGTCGTGGAGGTTTCCCGACTCAGCCATGGTCGTGCATTATCAGATTGAGTCGTTGAGGGTTCTCCGACATAGCTCTGAGAGTGTTTTGGGCTATTCCTGTTTGAGTCGAGGTTCTTTTTCCGACTGAGTTGTGCTTTGAGCTTGGAGTTACTGATCTGTTTGATCGTGGATCATAGCCTGCATGAGCCACATTTGAGCTTGACAGAGATACTTTACAGAGATACTTGAGATGGGTTACATTTGACTCGAGCGGGTCGCTCCCCTCGAGTGCCACTCCGGAGTAGGCGAGACCGGGTTGTTATACCGGCGTGAGATTGAGCTTTTCTATCGCGACTTGTCGTTGCATTTGTCCCTCTGGCTGTGCTGGTGTTGGCAGTCATGGACGTCCTACGTAAGTCCGCTCCTCCGGGACGTAACGGCAGTAGGTTGGCGCAGGTTTGACTGGACCCGATGAGGCAGTCAATTTAGATTGGGTGATCAGAGATGAGAGTTAGTTGTGGCATCATGTTCTTTCTGTTCCACTTTTTGAGCATCTAGATAGAGCCATAGTAGCTGTAGAGTTTACTTACCAGCTTTTCCTTACAGCCATGCATTTGTTACTTTATGCCTCTAGTAGACTTAGTGGGCAGACCGTTGGGCTTGTTGGCGGCACCCACTGAGAACTACTTGGGACGTAGTTCTCACACCCGTCGTGGTGTATTTTCCCACAGGGACTTCTACTCCTGTTCCTGCTGCTCCTGTTGTTGCTTCTTCAGACCGAGGTAAGGGAGTCGCGAGCTAGATCCCTACCAGTCGTCGTCCAGATAGTAGATGTACCCTTTTTATATTATGTGAGTTACTTATTGTTGAGTGACCTTGTAGTGAGGTATAGAGTTGTACTTTTCTTTCAGAGTTGAGTGACTTGTACTTTGGTGAGGACTTTGTACTAATTTATTTTATTTCTAGCAGTTTATTTTCAGCTCTGATATCTGGATAGTATAGTATCTATCTTTTGCAGGTTAGACGCTTCGTCTATACGGGGTTCACCGTATGGGCGGCGGATCTGTTGGCGAGCCCGGGTCGTAGTTTCGACGCCGGGGCGTGACAAATTAGAGTGGTATCAGAGCCTAGGTTGTAGGTCATTGTGGACTTAGAAACCCTAGGCTTGTGGTTGGACATTAGGATGACTACGTGAGAGTCGCGACTGTTAGCGAGAGTCCTGATTGAGTTTCATACCTCTCCCAAGGGATGGGATGAGTGATTGGCATGTTTATTCTCCTAAGCGATTATGTTGGCTGCAGACAACATAATGCTATGGAATGGATGACATGTCTTAGACTTTCGCTGGATTGGGTCGTTTGGTTGTTGTGTCCTGATGTTTGTTATTGTGCAGTGGACTACGATGCCCCTGAGACGTCGTGTAGCGAAGAGGGCACATCCCGCATCTGACGAGTAACCGTGCAGCGGGAGATAGAGCTATCGGAGCAGAGCGAGACCCAGGAGTTATGGATCCAGATGGCACAGATGTCGGAGGCTGTCCAATGCCAGGAGGAGGCCATGGAACGTTTGATGCCCTTGTTGGAGCAGGGAGCACAACTAGTTGCAGTACCGCTTGAGTGTCCTCCAGTACTTTCTTCCTATGCAGTGGCATGTTTCGTTGTACCAGCGGCACCGATGGAGCGAGCAACCCCCTCCGTGCCGACGAGCAGTGCCGAGGCACCGAGGCAGGGTGGATAGTAGCTGAGCTTCGGGACGTCTTTGATCGATGGAGCCAGTCCCGGCAGTCTGAACCATCCCGATTCATAGGTTTGAGTTGGAGCCTTTGTAGGCAGAATTGGGGGTTGGTGGTGATGGAGAGACTATCTGAGAGCCTCCCTGTGCTAGGGAGTCTATACAGTTGTTGAACTGCGCGCTCCAGGTTTCGAGGGACGAGGCGCATAGGATATGTTTGACTGGGAATGGATTGCGCTAGGATACCTTTCAGTTTAGTTGGTCCCTCCATTTTGGATTATTGACGCTTCGATGGAGTAGGTGTGGTGTATGGAGCGTGGCGCTGCAGTTCCTTTGGATAGGGATCTGCCGCCAGAGGCGAGTTCTGGATTTTGGTGCTTCGCGCCGGGTGATGGAGGACAGATCAGACGGCATAGGCATTTCTGATTTCTTTACTGGATAACGGGTTCCCGAGATGCCAGAGTTTGGGCGGGTCCCGATAGCAGCATCAGCATCTACATCAGAGTGGCGCGGCGGTAGCATGGATTGGCTATCTGCGGAGGACCGCATTTGTCACCCCTGTGTGAGAAAAGGCAGAGGTCGTGCTCTCTATATGGATAGTCGTGATTTTCAGGCAGACTGAGCGATGACCACTTTCATCAAGCGGATGAATTTGTGCGGCCCGGTTGGAGGGCGCCACAGCAGCGGATTGGGTTGTCACCGGCATGATTTCATACAGCAGTCTGAGTTAGAGTGTTTTTGGTTTTCCTGTCTGGACTGGAGGTAGAATTGTTACCACGTGCACTAGAGGTACAGGTTCCTGTTGGTATTATGCACTTGGGGAAGCCTTATGGATTATGTCTTGTGCTGTTGAGACATGGAATTTTACCGGTAAAGGTGACGGTTGGGTTACAGCTCCACGACTCAGATTGAGCACACGGGATGGACCAGTTGGTGCGGTATCGTGCAACGATTGATTGTGGATTGAGAACCGTGACCTTTCCGCGAGTTGGACAGCAGGAGATCATTTTCTCAGGTCACCGTGGCATCCTTTCTGCAGCAGTGGCTTCAGCGGTTTTGGGTTGGGTGCTACCTGTTGAGCGTAGGTGACGATTAGGACTAGAGTTGTGTTTTTCTTTTTAGGGGCACGGTTAGATCGTAGCTTCCGTTTTGTAGCCACAGCAGGAACGGCTTCAACACTTCTCTCCCTTTTCTCGCATTGTACTAAAATTTTCGAACAGAACGAAAGCTTCGAAAGACTGCTCCAGAAATGGAGACGGTGCCCGAACCTGTTCTTGTTTGATTGGGGCGAAGGCACTGGTCTTTCGGAATTTTCAGACTTTTCGTTAATTTCAGCTGTTTTCTAAACAGAGAGTTGGGGTTGACGACTTTCCTGCTGGTGGGGCCCTTACCTTTCCTGTTGGTTGTGGTGATGTTCTTCGTGTAGATTGGACGAGTAGATTGGGTTAATCTTCCTTGTCCCCAGCTTTTTGGAGTTCCTGAGGTTTTCCCACGTCTCAGCTCAGAGGTGTTTTGCTTTTAGACCCCTCGCCCGTGATTGACTCGCTCCAGTTGGGATTTGTGAGTGTTTGGAGTGCGAGGGACGCCCGTTGCGAATTCTGGCTCGTGTGATGAGAGAATTGCGCAATCGGGCCATGCCGTACTGATGATTGTTTTGTTGAGGAGTAATCACGGGGAGTGAGTAGTTCTTGGGAGCTGGAGACGGTGTTGATGGATACCTACCTTTGGCTTGGAGACTCCCTGTTTGAGTTGTGTTAGTTTCGAGGACGAAACTTTCTTTTAGTGGGGGAGGATGTGAGGACCCGAATCTCCGCTTAAGGGTTATTATTGGATTAGTATCTTCGGGAGGTGTTTGTGCATGTGTCGGGCCCAAGTTATTGGATTTCTGGAGTAATTGGAGCATGATTGCTTGCTGGAGGCCCATTGTGGGTGATTGAGGTTTTTGCGCGCTTATTGGAACCAAGGATTTGACCCGACATGAAAAATGGATCAAGTTTACTTTTCCGGGAATTTTTGGAAAATTTTAGGAGTGGAATTTGGCCGATCGGACTTCGGATTTGGATTCAGCGCGCGAAAACGGTCAAGATGGACTATTTACTTGTATTTTTCGGAGTCGGGATGCGAAAACACGCATTTCGAGGTTTTGGTACTGTTCCGGCGGCCGGAGAGGCGCCGGCGCCGGCGGCGGGCGGCGGAGCGCGGCGGTTGCCGGCGGCAGAGGCGCGCGGTCCACCGCGGAGGCGTGCACCCGGGCGCTCGCCACGTGGCGCCTCCCGGTTGGCGGGCGCAGTAGGCGCGGTCCACGGGTTTGGCGGGGTGTACGGTGGACCGAGGGCTGGCCACGTGTCGCTTGGTGGTTGGTTGGGCATTGTGCGCGCGGTCCACGGGTGGGGAGCTGGTACCTTGGGCCGCGTGCCCGACAGGCACGCGTGGGCGCACGTGGGGCGCGGCGTGGGCGCGTTGACCCGAGGCTGCCGGCGTGGGCGCCACTTGTCGTCGCGGGATTCGGCCACATGGCGCATGGCTGTTGGCCCAAACAGCTGTTTGCTGTTTGGGTGTACACGTGGCGGCCTGGGGTTTTTTCGGGCGTGAACAGTAACGGGCCGGGCCCGTTATTGTAGCAGCCCGGAAGTACCGGGCGCCCGAATCTTTGGGCCAAAAGTCCAAAGTGCGGATTTTCGGGCTGGGCCTATAAATAGCTGTCTTGTGAGGGAGTTTTGCCCCCTTTCCGGAGCTCCCCTGTCCATGGTCTCTTTAGGAAAGTTGTAGATCTTCGTGTTGTGCATCTTCTGGCAGAGGCCCGGATTTTTTGGAAGCCGCGGCGTCGACGGCTTCGGCATCGGAGCGCAGTGCGACGATTGTCTGTTGGAGGCCCGTTTCCGTTGCACTTCAGTCTGAGAGGTCTACAGAGCTACTCCTTCAGTATTTTTGGACTATTTTCATGGCGTTGGAATCACGAGAGGTATGTCTTCGACTTTTGTGTTGATCATCTTGCTGGATTCAGAGTTTATGGTACGGTTTTTGAGACACTTCTAAGACGCTGTTTGCTGGTGGAGTTTTTGGACAGCAGCCCCTTGCCGGAATTTTATCTCCGCACTCGAGCGTCGGATCGAGATGAGCCTATACACTTTTTGGATCTACTCGTCGCGAGGATTATCATCGTATTTTTTTCGGGATTTTTCTGAGACCTTATCGGAGGTATACTATTCCCTTTTTATCTGTGCAAGAGTTTACAGTTGTGTGGTTGTGAGTGTTTGCGCACCTGTACTGTGGAATTTGTAACTCGGCCTACGGGGCTCGGATTTGGGCGTGCAGGTACCCGTTTTGAAGGTCTCGACGAGACGATCACTGTTATATTTTTATCAGAATTTTCGGGGCACTTTCTGCAGGTGGAAATTTTAGATCTTCAGGACTGTCTTATGCAGATTTTTGTACTTGGTTATTTTGTGGAATAATGTGTAACCTTGGACCTTTTTGTTGTACCCAGGGCTATTTGCGGATGTTTGTGAACCGTTGGTGTTGAGGATTAGTGGAGGTTGTTGCTTCTGGTGTTTTCAGCAGTGGAACTCCAGACTGTTAGCATTTTCAGGTGGGTGGCCTCATCTTCATGACCTATGGACTGTGCATTAATTCTATCGGTGTAGGGATTTGCATGTCGTAGATGTATTTTGTATAGCATGCTAGAATTTAGGAATTGATGTTCCTGATGCTGTTAGATGATCATGTGTTTATTTTCCTTCCCTACAAGCTGTTGATTATTGTTATCTTGGAATTTGACCTAGCACCCCGTCATATGTTGCATGTGTAACCAGACTAGTAGAAAACCCTCACTTGGGCTTGGGTTATTTCTGCTTTAGACATCCACACTTCTACTTTCCTGGACATAGTGTTCTTCCTCGCCCGGGTAGTGGGCCGAGTGGTCAGGAGTTACCTTTTAGTGTAGGATGCATATTATACTCGTGCTTGGGAGCAGAGTGGAGTCTGGTAGATGTAGTTGGTTGTTCATCTGTGGCGGGAGCCGTTTGGGTAGACGGCGGTCCCGAGATGTTTTGTTTTTCTTGTTTTATCTGTCGCCGCTGTGTTAGTGGCAGCGGTATATCAGTGTTAGCAGGACCTTAAACCCATAACCTTTTTTTGGACACACATATGATTTTTGTCAACCAAATATTTTCTTCCAAGCATCGTAGGGTCGCCTGAGTCTGTTCTTGTTTGATTGGACGAAGGCATTAACCCTTCGAGGCTTAGATATAAAACTTGGTTTCAACTGTTTTCCTAAAAAGAACTAAAAATTATTAAATATGGATTTCTTACAGATCAAAGGGCTTCAGTAAAAAATGTCACCTTTTCCTATAAATTAACCACCCGAGATGATTCGAGTGGTCTGGGTTCTAAGGTCTGCCTTCTTCTTGGGACGAGAACAACGAGAGGCTATGCCTAGAGCCAGTTCTTGTTGATTTGGGTTGTAGGTTCTAGTCTTTCGGGGTTCCCGGACCCTTCCTTGTGTCAGTGGATGCGATGTTGGCCTGTTGAGGCAGTTGTTCGCAGTGGATTGCGACTTTGTGCTATGAGTTGGTAGAGTGTGATCTAGAGGTTGTTTTTCTGATTTAGTAGTGGAGGTGGTTCTCCCACTTAGCTTTGAGGATCTTGGGGTTCTGGCAGATCGAGTCGTGGAGGTTTCCCGACTCAGCCATGGTCGTGCATTATCAGATTGAGTCGTTGAGGGTTCTCCGACATAGCTCTGAGAGTGTTTTGGGCTATTTCTGTTTGAGTCGAGGTTCTTTTTCCGACTGAGTTGTGCTTTGAGCTTGGAGTTACCGATCTGTTTGATCGTGGATCATAGCCTGCATGAGCCACATTTGAGCTTGACAGAGATACTTTACAGAGATACTTGAGATGGGTTACTTTTGACTCGAGCGGGTCGCTCCCCTCGAGTGCCACTCCGGAGTAGGCGAGACCGGGTTGTTATACCGGCGTGAGATTGAGCTTTTCTATCACGACTTGTCGTTGCATTTGTCCCTCTGGCTGTGCTGGTGTTGGCAGTCATGGACGTCCTACGTAAGTCCGCTCCTCCGGGACGTAACGGCAGTAGGTTGGCGCAGGTTTGACTGGACCAGATGAGGCAGTCAGTTTAGATTGGGTGATCAGAGATGAGAGTTAGTTGTGGCATCATGTTCTTTCTGTTCCACTTTTTGAGCATCTAGATAGAGGCATAGTAGCTGTAGAGTTTACTTACCAGCTTTTCCTTACAGCCATGCATTTATTACTTTATGCCTCTAGTAGACTTAGTGGGCAGACCGTTGGGCTTGTTGGCGGCACCCACTGAGAACTACTTGGGACGTAGTTCTCACACCCGTCGTGGTGTATTTTCCCACAGGGACTTCTACTCCTGTTCCTGCTGCTCCTGTTGCTGCTTCTTCAGACCGAGGTAAGGGAGTCGCGAGCTAGATCCCTACCAGTCGTCGTCCACAGAGTAGATGTACCCTTTTTATATTATGTGAGTTACTTATTGTTGAGTGACCGTGTAGTGAGGTATAGAGTTGTACTTTTCTTTCAGAGTTGAGTGACTTGTACTTTGGTGAGGACTTTGTACTAATTTATTTTATTTCTAGCAGTTTATTTTTAGCTCTGATATCTGGATAGTATAGTATCTATCTTTTGCAGGTTAGACGCTTCGTCTATACGGGGTTCACCGTATGGGCGGCGGATCTGTTGGCAAGCCCGGGTCGCAGTTTCGACGCCGGGGCGTGACAGACATGAAGGAGGGCCTTCGGGGTCTAAACCTCAGAGGGAGGGTTCGAACCTTACACAACAAAATTTTCCAGTTAAGGCATTTTTATCATTTCCTAGGTGTGGGGCCTCTAAGGGAGCCCCCTTTCACCCTCTCTCTATCTCACTCTCATTCTCTCTCCCCCTCTCTTTCTCTATACGCACGCACACACAGAGAGAGGGAGAGCTCCCTCTCGATCTCTCTCGTTTCTCTCCCATTCCCTCTGAAACTCGTCGCCTTGGGGGAGGTCGACCTCGGGAGTCGCGTGGTGGTGTCCGTTCGAGCTTTAGGCACGCATTGAGGCTCCACGAGCGTCGCGGCCACGGTATGGGTTTCGAGTCTCGAGCTCAAATTTTAGTAAATCTTTTAAAATTGGTATCCATACGTTCCCTATGGGCATCTACGCCCGTTTGATCGTCGATTCTCCAAAAATTTTGGAATATTTTTGAGAAATGGAGGAACTACGGTTAGGTTAGGGTTTTTGGTGTTTAGGGGTTTTGATCTAAATCGATTGCATTTATCTTTAATTAAAGATTAGAGAGGAACACCAGACAACTTTGGTTGGAAGAACGGCGAGCGTCGGTAAGCAATTTTGCAAAACTAATCGAAAATGTAGTGGTACCATTCGTTAGTGCGCCAAGGTAAGCAAATCTCCGCGGGAGTCCGATTGCAAAATTATGCTCACATAGTTTATTTTGGCTCGAGGAGGTCGCTCCTCCTGAGCAGTATACTCCAGAGTGACAAAGTTATGCGTTGAGATATATTCCCCAACAGACGGTCCCCAGAGTGTTTATAATTCATCCATAGCTTAGTGATGTAAGTTTGGCTCGATGAGAGACAAGCACGATGATTAGGTTGTGAGACAATGGGTTGTATTGAGTTCAGCATTGATGCATATTGGCAAGGTATAGAGTAGTGTTTCTTTTTTCTGCATAGTATAGTAGTTTACCGTTTTCCTTATCTATCTACTTATGCCTTGATTAGACCTAGTGGGAGAGGCACCCAGGTCGGGGCCGAACCCACTGGAAACTTCTTTTAGTTCTCACCTCCGTATTTTACAGTTTCTTTCGCGAACGGCACGGTAGCGCGAGTGAGGGTATAGTGCAGAAGATAGTGCCCTACCAGGTTGAGACCCAACTAGAATTACCTTCCATCATCAAGTAGCCAGCAGTGTAAAAATGTAAAGGAATAAAATTGTAATAATATTTATGCTGTATAAAGAGAAGAGAAAGAAAATGTTAATGCGTATGTTTCAGATGAATGGTTGTAATAGATAGTTGTTTATGTTTTCTATTCCTTTTTTTGCAATTTTTGTACGAATTTGGTTCCGAGTAGGAACATCTCAATTTGTACTGATTGTGATGGCTTGGAAGGACAGGGGAGACTCTGTCCGTTCTGCGGTCTATGCGCGTGCCTGAACCGACCTATGTGCTTCTAAAGGCACACAAACCTAGCTCTATATATATATATATATATATAGTAGGACTTGTGTGCTTTTAGAAGTACGGAGCCCTCCGTGCTCCAAAGTTGTTTTTAATGTTGGCACTTCCGAATGGACGATCGGCTCTGTTAGACTTGATTTAGAATATTTGAAATATCTAGAAACTAATTTTTGTGATTTTTCAATATCATTTACCAAATGATCGAAATGGCTCAAAATCAAAGACTAAAAATAAAAATCTCACAAAATATGATGATATGATACTAAAATTTTAGATCAAAGATATTGATCTTGTTCTAAGCACTAGCGCAGTATATTAGGTGAAGACTATAAAACAGCCTCCAATTAAGTGATGTTGTTTAAGATCATGCTACAAACTATAAGCAAATCAAAAGCATAAAGCAGGAGAAATCCTGACAAAGTTATTGGTACCTAGAAAGATTAATTGAATAAAAAAATTGATAAAATTCTTACAAATGGGAAGAGCACAAAAAAGGAGCAAACAATTGCGTCCTTAAATATAAGGCAATCAAAACATATTGTAATGACAGTCCATCAATACAAGAAATTGTATTTTCCAAAGCACTTACTATTTTCCATTCAAAGGAACGAAAGGAGTAGATTGTTGTGTAGAGACACCTTGGTCTCCAAAGAAGATTTTTCCAGAATCATCCTCCTGAAAGCACATTGAAAAAGAATCCCGTACTAATCCAGCCCGTGCAAGGAAGCTTGGAACCGATATATCCCCAAATCCCAAACCAAGAAGCCCGTCTGGAGCAACTCCATCCAAATAACCACCACTTTGCCTCCTTCCGCAGCTGCAACCAACATTTGTATGACTTTCAATACAGTACTCGTTAAAGAAAATATCTGACAGTATACTATAGACTCACCCTATGATAACTGAAGCTTGTTCTGATGTTTGGCCGTCACTGGAGGCCAAGTATAGTGTATCCTCAACTAGCAACCCTGAACTCGATGTATTTTCTGAATAGTAGTTTATATTATACGAGCATGGTTGCTTCTACTTTCCGGCATACATAAGATGAACCAATAGCGAAACCAAACAGGCAATCAAACAAACTGAAATTGAAGCTTGCCATGCCTCAATAATTAATGTGAGAGAACATTAGCACATAGACAGGCATTTAATTAAATCTTTATAATTGAACAAGACTTGCATGTTTAATCCACTACTTGGTTAAAGTTTTTCAACTATGGGTGGGTATCCAGCTAAGTCGACTTCGATACGCATTCAAGAAACTCAACCGGCAGTAGAGTATGAGAAAATGCCATACCCTAAGCAATGCACCCACACACTACAACAAAACTAGCTTTTAGATAAAAGAAAATCATCTTACTAACATCGAGCTTGTAGGGTACTAAACCACCAAAAACATACCAAGCAACCAATTAATTACGATACCACATAACAAGTTGTGTATTGTCCAAAGAAATATCGCTTGATTTGTTCGTAGATATTATCAAGTAGTATATTAATTACACTGTTTTTCAAACATTGCTGTAAGCTTGGAGGTGTGAATGGTGAAAAATAGTACCTCAGTTGGATGAGTAGTAAGGAAGAAGCCTACCATTGGCGCGAACTCATTTCCTTCCCTGCATGCATAGTTAACCTGGAAGTTGGCAATAAATAAGCATTATCAAACAGTTTCAAACAATCAGTTGCACCTCCAACAATGTCACTTTAATTAAAAATGTAAAATTGAGCATATAAATTACCTTCGTTTGGAGGGGATGATGTAGTCGGCACTCCTCGACTAGAAGAAGGCGGTGGTGCACGCGGCACTCCATATAATTCAACAATTATCTTTAATTGTTCATTAAATTCAGTTTGTAGTTGTGCCTTAATGCGTCCTTCAATTTCTTCAATTTCCTTTTTGAACCTCTCCTCTCTTTCAATTTTCTCCCTTTGTGCTCTCTCTTCAATTTCCAGTCGGGATTGCTTCAATTCTTCTTTCAAGACATCAATTTGCCTCTCAATATACTCTTCTGATGCTTTGATTGTCAAATTCTTAGCACTTAGTGGCTTAGGTCCACATCCTAAACCGCGAAGATGTCCAGAACGTGCACCAAAAGCCTGTGTTAAATGCTCTTCTATTGATAATGGAGGACCACCTAACTCTTCTTGGGACTGTGCTACATGCTCAATTTGATCCTGCATTCAATAAAATACATTTGTAACAAGAAACATTTATATATTTGCATGAAATATGTTCTTTTTCACTAGTCTAAGCATATAAAACCAAAGTATGAACTAGAGATGTGTTATGAAATAAGGTTGTTGTACCAGAGCATTTTGAGCTTTGGCAGAACACCATGTCCCATTAGTTCTTCTTTGATGTGTAGCCTTCCAATATTCGGCCAAATCAGGATCATCCTCCGTTCTTGGATCTCTCTGCAATTAAAAATTAGAAATTTTATGTCATAAAATGGATATAGTATAAAATTATATCCATTAATTAACTTAATTAACAATATCACCATATCATGTAGAATAGAAGCAAATGATTTTCTGCCACAGATTGAACTCGTTGATTGTCTGGCACGATTTGCTTTATTTCGCTCCGACATGCTCTACAAGAAATTAAATATGGTTATATTTGAATATAATAATAATCCTTCTAAATTAATAGATATATGTATAAAAAAATTTAACAACCTTAAATGGTTCAGAGCCAAAGTATTCTACTAATGTTGCCCAATCAGATTCTGAAATATCAATTGGACAATTTTGCAACCTTTCCTCATCTGTCTCAAATTATTTATAATGGAGATGCTTGCGATGCCTCCAATCTCTATACAGATGATTTAAATTGGACATTACTTCCTTTCTAAAGCCATCAAGGCCGTTGTATTTTTCCTAAAAAGTAATAAGATAAAAATTGAACAAAAAATCAAAGTATTAAGATAAAAAATGGTAACAAGAAGCATAATACTAAGATAAAGGAAAACTAAAGTAAAAGATCAAACCATTAAATGATCCCACATCTGATCTTTATAATGTGTCGGCACTTGAGCCCATTTCTGAACATTAAGTGGTGCGTATTGACGCAACACCACTCCCATTTCTGTTACGAATTCCGTTAACGCTTGACCGCCCACAGCTCGACCCAAGCGCTTTGATATGTGCACTTCGCCTTTAGAACCCTCATTTCTCTTTTTCGCGTTTGGATTGGTTGTAGGCCCCCTACCTCTCTTCTTGGCTACAACATAATGTATAGCAAATTTAGTATAAGATAATGAAAAGTGATGCTCTACTTATATAGAATGTAATTAATAATAATAATTAATTATGTGATAAAACCTGTAGTGCTAATGTCTGGAGAAGCAACAATTGGAGATGATGGCTACTCAATTATAGTTGAAGGAGAATCTTGGAATACATGTTCCCCTTCACTGATTGGTGGAGTAGGTTCTGATCTTTGAGATTGTGATCTAAGCCATGGCTTTTGATGTTGAAAGCCCGCCGATGCTTTAGAAGTGTTCCTTTCCCCCACCATTGCCTGTCAATCATATTGCATAATCAATTATTCACATAAACATGAAATATTAAGAAGTCAAAGCAAGCTTATCAAGTATTATCACTAAACACAAATTAAAATTTGCAAGAATAAATAATAAATAATAAATTAATACCTGAGAACAAGATAGGTCAAGTTTCGTTCAAAAAATTGCTATCATCACTGTTACAGTTTTAGAGGTCCTCTTCGTGCGCAGTTACATTGATATTGACCTCACTTACAATCTCATGTATATTATCTCTAGCCATCTCAAAATTATTTAAATCATCCTGATCGCTATCAAATCTATAGAAATTACCTATATTCTCATTCTCTTGAATTGGTATTGCTGTAGAATTCTCTTGATTAGTAGCACTATTTTCTATGCTAGGCTCATCATAAAGATCCCGAGGTTGTGTCTTGATAACAACTAACCATTTAGAATCCTTTATATCTTTGGCATAATATACTTGTTGAGCTTGTGAAGCCAATATATATGGATCAGTTGTATTAGTGGACAATTCACGATCAGCATTAACTAAGAAAAAACCATTTTCGTCCTCCTTATATCCACGACCGCAGTTGTACACATCCCACCAATGACATTTAAATAAAGCAACCTTTTTTGATCCTTGGTATTGCAGTTCAATTATATCTAAAATTTGCCCATAGTATTCCTTGTTGATTAGACCATCATCTCCCGACACAAATACCCCACAATTTTGTGTCTTCAAATATTTCTCATGCTCTTTTGTGTGAAATCTGAAACCATTAATTAAATATCCAAAATATTTATTCACTCGCTTATCTGGACCTCGGGCTAGATATAATAGATCTTGTGATACTGTTTTATCTTGGTTATTGAACATCTCCGCTATTTTAGCTTGAAACCAAGCTAAAAATTGTTCTTCATGCCGCCGCTCTACATCACTATTGTATTTTTTGCGAACCTCTTCAATATGTTCCCTACGCATTAAATTATCAAGTTGATATTAGAAAGTAAAAAAAGAAAATCATCCAAATTAGAACCACTAATGAATTTAAATCCTTACCTAATATAAGGTAAAACTTCTTCACAATTTTGTAAAACAAACATAGTTGCCCGCTTCCAATCAGAAATAGATAGTTGCTCATTTTTGGAATTACTTAGAGGGGAACCACGTTGGGAAAAAATTGTCAAGCTGGAGTTGTTTTCTGTCAGATCACCCTCATAATTTCTCCCGACACGATTCAATCGTGTCTCGGTGTCATACAAGTATTTAGAACAAAAAGTTACACATTCTTGTGCAATTATTCCTTCTGCTATACATCCTTCTGGACGAGCCTTATTACGAACATATGATTTGAGCGTGCGCATGTACCTATTCAATATGGTTAAATTAATATCACATTCTTATAAAAAAATATAAAAAATTAAAAATATACCTTTCAAACGGGTACATCCATCTATATTGGACAGGGCCAGCAATTTTCGCCTCAGTTGCGAGATGAACTGATAGGTGAACCATGATATCAAAGAATACAGGCGGAAATATTCGCTCAAGTTTGCACAAAGTCAATGCAATTGAATTTTCAAGTCGCTCCAAATCACTCACTCTCAATGATTTGGAGCATAATTCTCTAAAATAGGCACTAAACTCGATTAAGGCATTAGAAACATCTTTCATTAATAATCCGCGAATTGCTAATGGGAGGTGCCGATGCAATAAACAATGAATGTCATGACTCTTCAAGTTTTGAAGCTTACTTTCTTCTTTATTGACACATTTAGAAATGTTTGATGAAAATCCATCTGGAAGCTTCAAATCCAATAGAAATTGGCAAAATAATTGCCTCTCATCTTTGGAAAATGTGTAATAAGCACTAGGCATTTTATATGTTTTGCTGCTAGCAACTGTTTCAATTTCATTTTGTATGGCCATCACCTTCCCCTCCATTGGTATCAAGTGAAGCTCCTTTCGTAAACCCATCGACATCAAATCCTTTCGTGCATTTAGAGTATCTTTGGACTTTCCATCTGTATTCATAAGTGTGCCAACTACATTATCACCAATATTTTTCTCAACATGCATAACGTCCACATTGTGTCGTAACAACAACGTATGCCAATACGGCAAGTTGAAGAAAATGCTATGTTTTCGCCAATTTAAATAATGCAGTTGTAGTTGAGAACGTTTTCTTTTTTTATTTACTTTCCCAAAAGTTATTTGCTTCATTTCACTCAATTGCTCTAGCACTTCATCACCGGATAAAGGCTTAGGTGCAAGACGATTCTCCTTTGTTCCATCAAATGATTTTTTGTCATTACGCCATTTATGATTAAGTGGCAAGAAACGACGATGACCCATATAACAAAACTTTTTTCCGTACTTCAATCTCATCGAAACTGTATCCTTGCTGCAACAAGGACATGCTAGACCTCCTTTCGTACTCCAACCAGATAAATTGGCGTATGCTGAAAAATCATTTATAGTCCAAAGAAGAGCAGCACGCATAGTAAAATTTTCTTTTTTGGACGCATCATATGTTCTAATCCCTTCTGCCCACAAATCATTCAACTCATCAATTAAAGGCTCCAAATATACATCAATATCATTACCGGGAGCTCTTGGGCCAGGAATAAGTAGTGATATCATAAAATAATCACTTTTCATGCACAACCATGGAGGCAAATTGTATGGAACTAGAATAACAGGCCAAACACTGTGTGTGATGCTCATATTTCCGAAGGGGTTAAATCCATCACTTGCTAAGCCCAATCTTACATTACGTGGCTCTACGGCAAACTCAGGATAATTACGATCTAAATGCTTCCAAGCCGATGAATCAGCAGGATGCCGTAAAATTCCATCGTTTTGCCTTGCATCACTATGCCACCTCATATTACTGGCCATCTCTTTATTCATGTATAATCTTTGTAATCTCGATGTAATAGGAAAGTAACGCAAAACCTTTTGAGGAATTTGTTTTTGCTTTCTTAAGTCTACTTTTTCCTCTCTGTTACTCGAGATCCACCTAGACTCACCACATATAGGGCATGTTTGATTATTTGCAAATTTCTTCGAAAAAAGCACACAATCATTCTTGCAAGCATCAATCTTCACATAATCCAATCCTAAATCTTTAATTATCTTTCTTGCCTCATAATAGGATTTTGGAATATTTGCACCATCCGGTAATAAGTCGATCAAAAACTCTAATAACATTGTAACTGACTTATCAGTCCAACCATTGAGACATTTGAGATTCAACAAATGTACTAAAAATGATAATTTGGAATATCGTTTGCAACCCGGATATATATCTTGTTTACAATCTTCTAATAATCAATAATAATTTTGAGCGTCAGGAATAGGTTCTTCAGGATTAGTACCCTCTCTATCATCTATTTCATCAATTGTGGACTTTCCTTCATGCACAAATAAGTCCTCAAGCATTGTTTCCATATTTTTGCATCTCTCATCTATAGGAGTATTGGCATCATCCGCATCACTTTCACCATTTGATTCATCTGATAATTCACCATGATGATGCCATTTAGTGTAACTCAAAAGAATTCCATTACGAAATAAGTCATACTTTACTTCTGTTCGGCTTTTTAGTCTAACATTGCAACATTTTGCACATGGACAACGAATTCTTTTCACATTTCCTAATCTTTTAAATGCAAAATCTAAAAATGTGTCAATCCCTTTTTCATATTCATTACATGCTCGATTTGTAAGTGTCATCCAACTTCTATCAATTCTCATCCTCCTATATTAAAATGAAGTAAAATATTAGAGCAAGTTAAAGCTGAAAATTAACATCAAGCTTTTGATATTGGTGCCACCACCAGATTTTCAATATCAGAAATCTGACAAAATCATTTACTGTTAAATCAATTGTAACTGAGTAATGTATATAAAGAATACAAGATTAGAATTAAGCACCTAGCAAAAGACTAACTAATGTAACTGCCAAGAACCTCAGAATATAGGCATTAATACAACATAGATGTGGAACAATATCAACTTTTCTTAACAAAAGAAGTACAATAATAAACGATATACAAATCAACAACTGAAGTACCATATGTGCATTGATCAAAGTTGACCAACAACTGAAGTTGACCAAAATATGTGCATTGATCAAAGTTGGCCATACTTGTTAAATTTTGTGAAACAACCGTTATTCTCGAAAAGCTTAAGCTAGTAGAAAACGATAATCGTTATTTTCTAAAAGTTTAAGCTAGTAAATAACGGTATTTTTTTTATTTAAAAATGCCCTTTTTGGTTACTTAATATGAAATGACTGAGCTGTTGAGCTTGTGGTTTTGGTAGTCAGCAAAGACACTGATTTGACAAATATTTGTAATATTTTGGACTATAAATAGCGGAGTATAATAAGCCACATAGTACAACAAAAATAGTTGTTTGTTTCACATAGTGCATGAACAATTAATATGTTGTATCTTTCTACGCAATTATAAATTTGGCTCTTTATAAACTCAGGTGTCGTGTAACTTGTAAACTCAGGTGTCGTGAAATTCAAAATCAAAACTTGTGACTTAAATCCAACTTACTCTTCAATCTTGCAGCAAGACAAATCCAGCAATAAGTATGACAGCAAGACCTTTGCACAATCTGGTAAATCCCAGAAAAGTACTTCCCTGCAATGAAGAAATGGAAGGTTCAATTATCACAACCAAGATTTCAACAGGAATAACGCACTTTGCAGACATCGAGAGATTGGTTTGAGGTTCACTAGTTCTTCTGTGACAGACAACATAATATTTTTGTTAATTCGATATCTTGAAAATGAAAAATTACTGACTCAAGAGCATACCACACCACAAGAGCATCGACTTTGCTATAATTCTATCATCAATTTGGGTTGTGCTGAGCTTGACCTTTTGTTTTCACTTTTCAATCTGCTGTCTGAAATCATGTTTAGCATCAATAAACACTTATGCAGGGACATTACAAGCTATAATTCTTGCGCATACAACCCTTTATTGTTTCTCCTCACCTTTTTGAAGCAACTTAGATCTGACACAAATAAACTCACCTAGTTCACTAGTTGTTTGTGACCCGACAATATCACAATAAGAATGCATTAAAAAAAAAAGCACCAGCTTCATTTTTTTTGCATGTATCTAGTAAAATCACTCATTCACTACAAAATCTCATTCGCAACCCAATTTATCATCAAAATACAGAATGAACATGAACATGTGTATCACAAGCACAAAATTCTATTACTCGGAATTTGAAAATGAAGCTAAAACATAGTGACAGGACAATCATCACTTCCAATCCAAAGTGAGAACTCTAATGCATCATCACGCAACCAAACACACAGATCCGCATGCACGAAATTAGCAATCTCATGATCACATCAATGTTATTCTCTCACCAGTCACCACAATCAACCAAGTTAATAATCTACAGCATCAAGTAACCTCTGAATTAATAATTTAGTAGGAACGAGTAATAATCTACAGCATCAATTAGCAATCTCATGAGCACAGAGTTTGTTGAGTATGCTTGTGATATGATGGCAGTGCATTCTCGTCTTCTCCTATGGATCAACTTGGGAAAAGCAGATGGAATTTGAAGGTGAGGATTCACCTAATGTTCACTTTTAAAAACTTTGTACTGGTTATGTTAT
>JAQNDB010001504.1:0-48945 GCA_029204045.2 Tillandsia leiboldiana
GGTTGGGTATAGTAATAATGGATCTAACTAAGGGAAAAAAAACACCTAGGAGGGGTGAAAAGGTGTAAACAATAAACATTGAAAAAATCATTGCGCAATAAAACCCAATGCGGAAATAAAAATAACACGCAAGATTTTTTACGTGAAACAAACCCAAACCGGAGTAAAAAACCACGGGACCGATAACACGGTGAAATCCACTAGAATTAAACACGTACAAGGTGATATACCGTACTCACAGACGACTCAACCTTTTCCATACGCTCCTAGTTGATCTTCTCCGCTCGCTCCGCAAACGCGTCTCGAATCCACGATCTGCGTCCAACGCCGAATCCACGGCGTCCAACGTCGAGTCACGACGTCTGACGAATCCACGTCTTCACCCAGTAGCACGCTTCGAATCCACGAACGTACCTCGCTCCGAATCCACGAGAGCGGTTGCACCTTGAATCCACAAGGCCACGCGAGTCCACGCGCCGATTTTGGGGTAAATCGTTGTTTTGGGTGGGTGATGATCCGCCGAATACTTAGATCAAAGATAGATAGGAAATACCATCTAAGTATTCATTAGTGATTCAACTCAAATGTGAGTATGAAAACCTAGAATCAAATAATCAATATAGATGAGAAACATAGAGTAATTCTATGATTCCTTTCTTCTCTATATGTGGATCTTAGGCCGTTAAAAGATGACGGCTTTTTCTATGTCGTGGATTTTTTGGATATTGGATTAACCCTAGAAAAAGAATCATAGGGGTCTATTTATAGGTTAGAAACCCTAGGAAGAAGATAAGGATCAAAAACTGTCCGTTTCTGGAATTTTCACGACGGCGATCCGGATCGGATGAAATGTGATCCGGATCGTGTGAACGAGTCAGGCAATTCCAGAAAACAGGTTCGGGATCCGGATTGAATGCCACGATCCGGATCGTTCATGAATTTCAGCAAACTCCCATGTTCGGGATCCGCGTCGAAATGGCTTGGATCCGGATCGGATTGTGCCAATGAACAAAACACCCTTCGGGATCCGGATCGGCCTGTCTGATCAGGGATCCTGAACATGTCCATGTCAAGTTCTTGATTTTTATGCAATAAAACATTCTTCAAAGTGTTTCTACACTACAAGAAGTATTCGATCACAAAAAATATTTAGTTAAACGTACCTGATCGTTTGAATTCTTCTTTTTGAGATTGAGGTATGTGATCCAACAGCTTCTTCATCTTCATCTCTCAAGACTTAAAAACTTTCACGAAATTGCGCCAAAACACAAAATCCGTAACAAATCTCCCCCTTGGCGCCGGTTATCGTGAACAAAAACAAGGGATCACTAAAGAAAATTCAAAAAACCATATATTTGGTTGCTATCACCATACAACAAAAATTTACAATGGGCGATCCATACAAGAGATAACTCTAAACAGACTCTAGACTTAGACATACCGTACTCTCTGCAAAAACAGAAAAATATTTTTGATCAAAAAGAGATCGTTAGTACTCAACGAATATTTAGCATTCCAAACTAACAGAGATAGGAGTTTATGCTCACAATGAAATTGAGTAATTCAGATATGTGAATAAGCTCACAATCAAACATTGACCATCTTCCTAAGCAATAAGATTCAACTGTCAAACTTTGCTTGTTAGTAATCCAACCAATCTTGTTAGTAATTAATTTACATGTCCAACATAGTTGTCAAATAGTTAGTAGGGGACATGCAACAAATACAAGATAAAACAAGACGTCGTGATAATTACCTTTCACCAAGTCAAAGTTTGTTCTAAGTTCTCACCAAAAGTTCAAAGTTCTCACAGAGTTCACACAGAGTTCATCTAAATCTCTCCCCTTTTGTCACAAACTAAGCCAAAAATTCAAAATTTAAGGAGAGTTAAAAAGTTCAAAATCAAGAAAAACCTGAGAACTAAAGCTAAAAAAAAAAAAACTTAAAAAGAGAACATTAAAACCTAAAAACTGAACCTGCACAAAGAAAGAGGTTAAAGAAACTAAGTTACTTGCACAGAGAATTAGTGGTCAAACGATTCAAACATCTGAATCCGAGGCGGAGTCCTCAGAGCTCGTGCAACCCAGCTTCTTCAAATTCCTTTAAGCAATCCCGAAATCGTAGAGCACTCCCTTGTTTCATCTGATGTATGCCTTGGACATCTTCTGAGTCCTAGACCCATTTTGTCTTGCTCTTGTTTGATGGAAAACTCCAGGTCTCCCTTTTGGTCATTCTTCTGGAAGTTGAGGAACGTGTGTGTACGATTGACGAGCGCAGTCTGTCCTTCATTCCGAGGAGATCTTCTTGGCAAAAGAATGTGAATTGTCAAAAGTTCATGCTTGACACATTCTTTTTCCTTGCTTGCTGCTTAAGTATTGAGAAGACTTTCATTAGCTTCTTGTTCTTTAGGTAAACCTTATTTCTTCATCAATACCTTGTTGTACTTCATCAAGAAATGTGTCCCAATCCTCTTCGTCTCAGATTCAGTGTCAATATGAGAGATATTCTTGGGATTCTCTTGACATGGTTCATTTATTTCAATACCTCGAGTTTCTTGGAATCAATAAAACTTACTTGGAATCAAAGAACTCGAGTTTGAAAGGCTCCAAGAAGGATGAAATTTAGAGAGAGAAACTCTGGAGTCTTAAGAACAAAGATTGGAATAAAAGAAATCAAAATCCCTCTTGTTCTAATAAAAACCCTAGCCGTGATCCGGATCGGATCGAGATTTCGATCCGGATCGGCTACCCGCAGGAAACACCTGCGTTCGGGATCCGGATCATTCATGTCCGATCCGGATCGGCTCCAACTTTTTCTTCAGAATAATTTAGAAAAATTCAATAAAATCCGGAAAAAGTATGTAAGCATTTTAGCACATCAACTTTAAACAAAAATCATCGTTTCATGTCAAGAGAAATAAATTATGTTAAATCTATCAATAACATTCAAATAATGACATGAAAATTTACAGAAATTAAAACTTTAAAGTTGATCAAGATCAAACACATCCATCATGATCTTATGAGTACGGCGTTTATCAAATCATTAAAATGGTAAAGAAAATGAATTACCAAGATCAATAGATGTTTGAAATCCCAAATAAATTATATAATGTATCTAGTCAATCTGTTGAAGAGAGTGGCTCTTTGAGCATCTTTCATTAAAAAACCCACCTTATACCAACCTTGAAATTTGACGGAGTCAAGTATTTCAATCATGCATTTTATTAATCAAAAATTACAAACCATGCTTGGTATACATGTGGTAGCTGCACACAGTACTCGGACGACCGAGGGTGGTAGCTCTTTCCTCCATGTGGTGGTAGTTTTCACACTCCTCATTGGGATGTAACTCTTTCCACATCTTTTGAGCATTTTACATTTCTTTGACTCCCCCTCAATTGGCTATCAATTATTTAAGATATAAAGTATTCAACCAAGGATTGATCTCGAATTCATACTCAACCAAATAGTCAAATAAGATAAAAACAATACCAAGAGATCATTGAGAGAGAAATTGACTTTGATCAATTAAAAAATATTTAATTTAAATAAATGATCAATGCATCAACTGAATTATATGATATCCAAAGCATAATAAATTTCTAATTATGAAAGGATGCAAGTAAAGTCAATAATACACATGCTCAATTAATGTACTATGTATAAACATAGATAAAGAACAAAAACACAAAAACAAAACCTAACCTAAGCAAAAGTTTCAAAAAGAAGTTTATTTCAAGGAAAGCATTCCAATTGCTTTACGCAAATGAATAAAACGTTTTTGATCCAAAGGTTTTGTTAAAATGTCAGCTAATTGATCTTCAGTTGAAATATATGACAGTTGAAGAGTATTTGATTCAACTAGCTCTCTAAGAAAATGATATCTAAGTTCAATGTGTTTTGTTCTAGAGTGCAACACAGGGTTTTTGGAAATGTTTATAGCACTAGTGTTGTCACAAAGAATTGTTACCGAAGTTGCTGAAATCGGAAGTCGCTCAACACACTTTTCATCCAAATGAGTTGGGTTGAACAACTACCCGCTGAGATATATTCCGCTTCGGCAGTCGAGAGTGTATGCAGTTTTGCTTTTTACTGTGCCATGCAACAAGGCAATGGCCAAATAAAAACATGCACCACTCGTACTTTTCCGATCATCCACAGATCCTGCCCAATCGGCATCTGAGTATCCAATAATATCTAGACTTGTTCCCATAGGATACCAAATTCGAAATTTATGGTTCCTTTATGTATCGGATGATCCGTTTCACCGCTTTCAGGTGAACCTCCTTTGGTGCAGATTGATATCTCGCGCAGATCCCAACACCAAAAGATATATCCGGGCGACTAGCCGTGAGGTAAAGTAGACTTCCAATCATACTCCGATAAAGTTTCTCGTCTACATTCTCACTAAAAGATTCACTTCCTAGTCCTTTATTGCTAGTTCCCATTGGAGTTGGAAAATCTTTACAATTTTCTAGATCAAACTTTTTGACCAACTCCATTGCATACTTGGATTGACACAAATGGATGCCTTCGTCACACTGTTTCACTTGCAATCCAAGGAAATAAGTCAATTCGCCCATCATTGACATCTCAAATTCGCTTTCCATGGTTTCAGCGAATTTAGAAGCATCATTATCTCTTGTTGCACCAAATACAATGTCATCGACATAGATTTGTGCTACAATGAAGTTATTTTGATAATGCTTCACAAAGAGAGTCCTGTCAGCTCCCCCTCGAGTATAGCCCTTATCCAAAAGGTGCTTTGTCAACCTTTCGTACCATGCTCGCGGTGCTTGTTTTAAACCGTAAAGAGCCTTTTTCAAACGAAAAACATGGTTAGGTAGTTTACAGTCTACAAAACCTTTCGGTTGAGCCACATAAACTTCCTCATTTAAAAACCCATTTAAAAACGCGCTCTTAACGTCCATTTGAAACAATTTGATTTTAAAATGACAAGCAATCGCGAATAATATACGAATGGACTCGAGTCTAGCTACAGGGGCGAAAGTTTCATCAAAGTCTATACCTTCTACTTGAGAGTAGCCTTGAGCAACTAAACGTGCTTTGTTCCTGATGATGGTACCATCTTCATTTTTCTTATTCTTGAAAATCCATTTGGTACCTATCACATTGTGTTGCTTTGGAGGCTTCGTTAATTCCCAGACTTTGTTTCGCTCAAACTGATGGAGCTCTTCCTGCATTGCTTTAATCCAGTAGTCATCCTGAAGAGCTTCATCGATGTTCTTTGGTTCGATCAAGGAAACGTAGCAAGCGAATCCACAAACCAACTGTCTCCGAGTTTTGACTCCTTCTTGTGGGTCTCCAATGATGTTTGATTCAGGATGATCCTTGGAGATGCGTAACGTTTGTTGTAACGGAGTACTCGGAGGTACATGAGATGATTCCTGCACATCAGATAAACTTGAAGAACCATTAGATGCATCATTAATATTGGAAGTATTATCATGAGAAGATGCACTTACAGGAGTATCATCATCAAGAGAGATATCGAGGGTAGATTGTTCAGATGCAAAGTGAAAAGCTTCATCTACTTTAACATTTATAGATTCTACAATCATTTTAGATTCCATGTTAAATACCCGATATGCTCTGCTATTTGTAGAATAACCCAAAAAGATCCCTTCGTGCACTTCGAGAATCGAACTTACCAAGATTTTCGCGATCACGCAACATAAAACATCGACTCCCAAAGAAACGAAAGTATTTGATATACGGTTTTCTACTAACCCACAGCTCATATGGTGTATTTAAAGTTCCTGGGCGCAAATACACTCGATTAATGACATAGACAGCGGTGTTCACAGCCTCAGCCCAAAAAAGATAGCGGTAAATTCCGGCTATGAAGCATCACACCGCCATCTCTTGAACAACCCTGTTTTTGCGCTCAACAACACCATTCTGCTGAGGTGTATAGGGTGCCGAGAATTCATGTTTTATGCCGTTGGAAGTGCAAAAATCAATGAATTTGGAATTAATGAATTCTCCACCTCTATCACTTCTAACCACGAATGATCTTTTCATTCTTTTCAATCATAATACGATGGCAAATCTCATGAAAAGAATCAAAACGTATCAGCTTTCTCTTTTAAAAATGCTACCCATGAAAACCTAGAGAAATCATCAACCAATAAGAAAATATACCATTTACCTCCCAAAGGGTGGTTGGACGGGTCGGCCCCATTAAATCCATGTGCAGTAATTCCAAGGGCCGTTTGGTACCAACGTGGTTCAGGTTTCTTGTGTGCAGCCCTTGATTGTTTTCCCTTAAGACAACCTCCGCACACAATGTTGTTTTTAAATAGAAGTTTAGGAACCCCCTTAACCACGTCTTATTTGAAATCTTTGCTAGTTTGTAAAATTTAAGTGACCTAGTCTTTCATGCCAAAGTGTTTCATTATCCAAAGAAACTAGGTTTACATTTTTCTGAAATTTTATAGGAACAACATAGCAATTGTTTTTCAGATCTAACCCTTTTAAAAAAGAAGACATGGTCCTTATCAGTTACAACACATTCAACAAGATGAAAAGTTAACTGAAAACCAGTGTCCGCAAAGGTGACTTATGCTAATGAGGTTAGTCTTAAGGCCATCAACAAATAACACGTTTTTCAAAATCGGGCCATCTGGAATAGCTACTGTTCCTTTTCCAACAATTTTGGAAGATCGACCTTCTCCGAAAACAACGAGTCCTCCGGAGATTTTCTCAAGTTTTGAAAACTATTTTTGTCACCAGTCATGTGACGGGAACAACCGCTATCCAGATACCAAGACGAATTATCATAAGCATGCAAGGAAACATTAGTTACAAGACAAGGGAGATTTCACCTTGCGCACCCAAAACCTTTTGGAATGCGTCGTAATGGTCGTGAGGTTATTCTCCTAGGTGAAGGCGTCTTGTTAGATCGATTGCTTCTCCTTGATGATGTCGTCTTGTGCGGTGAACTACCAAGTCTCTTTTCCTTTGTATGATTTGCATTTGATTTCTGAGGAATCACCTTTTTGGTAGTCGTTGCAAGAAATGTCTGAGTTGAGCGTTTGGCTCCTGTCTTGCAATATCTCCTTATGTGCCCTGAAATACCACAACGAAAACATACCTTTGCGCTTGACGATCCCGAGAGAAAGAACTAGGCTTGTTGTCGTTGTTTGTCGTGAATTCCGGTGTCGGAGGAGGAGATACCGACTGAGGCACAAAACTGTCCCAACCGAACTAAAATCGTCTTCAGTTCGATTGTATCCGAGGCCGAACTTGTTTGATTGACCAAGACCAAGAAGCTTATCCAACTTACTCCTTCCTGATGAAAATCGCTGTAAGTCATCCTTGAGTTGGAGAATGGTCTCTGTCATTTCCAGTTTTTTCCTGTCGAGCCTCGCCGTTGAGCTTCAAGAAGTAATTCGCTTTGTTCACCATATCTACATAATTCTTCTCGAGTTGCTCATTGGACTCTTGAAGGGAAACATTTGCTTTTAACAGATTATCCCTTTCCACTTCAAGATCGGTCGAGAGAGACTAGTACCCTTTTACTTCTTCTTCGAGATCCTGTAATCTCCCTCTCAACCCCTTGTTTTGTTTAGCCAGTTTCTTTGATCCCGTAAAAGTCTGTGGTAGGCTAAAACAAAATCTTCACCTTCAGAGTTACTTGATTCATCATCCGTGTAGTTTTTTTAACCCGGGAGGAGTTGGACAATGAATCTGAAGTACTTGCCATTAAGCACATGAAGGGTGAAGATGTGGACGCATGGAATGCCGTTGCACTTTCTTCTTCATCACTTGAGGATGACTCATTTGACGTTGAGTTGTCATCCCAGGTGACGACTTGCATCGCTTTCTTCTTCGACGGATTCTTAGTTGGACATTCCGTGAGATATGGCCGTATCCTCGGCACTTGAGCATTGGACTTGTCCTTCTGTGCTTTTCTTATCCTTAGAAAAGTTCTCTTGCTTTCTTGACTTGTAACTTGAAATACCCTTGCCTTTTTTCGACTTTCCGAAGGATGGAGTTTTACTTGAACCAACTAGTTCTTCTACACGTATTTCGTCCGGGTGTTTAATAGTTTCAATGGCTGTAACCTTTGGGCGAAATCGTTCAGGAAGAGTTCTTAAGATCTTTCTTACAACCTTAAATTCTGGAATCTTCTCTCCCAGGTTAGCACATGAGTTTACGATGTCTTGCAATCGTGTATAGTAGTCAGTGAAAGATTCATTTTCTGCCATGAAAATAGAGTCAAATCTGCTCGTAAGCATTTGCAGCTTTTGAATCTTCACGAGGTTAGTTCCCTCATGTGTAACCTGAAGAACATCCCAGATTTCTTTCGCAGTCTCACGTGCCGAGACGCGAGAGAATTCAGTTTGAGATAAGGCCTTAAAAATAGCATTAATTCCCTTGCCATTGTAAGAAGATGAATCTAACTCTTCCTTGGTCCACTTCGACCTAGGTTTGATGGTGCGAACATCACCAATAATTTCAGTTGGATTAGACCATCCTAATTCAATTGATTGCCACACCCGTTCGTCGATGGAAATTAAAAAAGCTTTCATCCGTTGTAAGACCTGGCCTTTCCTTGACCCTTCCCGTTATCCTTTTCCTCATGACTGTCCGACTGTGGGACAATTTTTGGTGTTTTTCCGGAGAGTCCGTCGGGGCTCGCGGACATTTTTTAGGCGGAAGGGCTCGCGAAACGGAGAACGGGGACGCGATCGGTTTTGGATTCCGACTCCCGGTCTCCCAGAATAAAATTTTGAAGTTCGGACCCCTTTTAGGCGCCCCGGGATCCGTGCGAACGATCGGCACGTTTCTCGGGGTAACTCTAGCCGCCGGATCTGTTCCGAATATGTCTTTAAAATCCCTTGAGAACCTAGGGTTTTAGGTTTTCCCTCTTAGGTTCCTTCGTTCGGCGGCTAGGGTTTTTGAGAGACGCTACAAGAGGGAAAAAGAGAAAACGGGACCCAACCCTTTTTTTTCGCTCTTGTTACGACCGACGGCGGGGCTTTCGGGAGAGGGACGGAGGTTTCTTGCTCGCGGGATCAACCGGGCAACGATAGGACGATCCTCTTCTTCACTTTTTCCGGCGGATCGAAGGTGAGTTTTTCCTTTAGGTTTTGTTTGGCGTTTCGGGGTGGAGTCTTCGAGGAGTGGGTCGCCGCCGCCGCCGCCTGGCCGGCCGCAGGCGGGGCGTCACGCGGCAGGAGCGTCGCGCGGGCACCACCCAGCAGGCGGGCACCGCGCGGGCACATGCCGCGTGGCAGATGGGGCACCGCGCGGCAGGAGCGCCGCGCGGGCACCGCCCGCAGGCGAGCACCGCGCGGGAAGATGCCGCGCGGGCCGCCTGCAAGCGGGGCACCGCGCGGCAGGGGCGCCGCCCGGGGGCACCGCTCGCAGGCGGGCACCGCGCGGACAAGTGCCGCGCAGGTCACCTGCAGGCGGGGCACCGCGCAGCCGGGGCGCCGCGCGGGCACCGCCCGCAGGCGGGCACTGCGCGGACAGGTGCCGCGCGGGCCGCCTGCAGGCGGGGCACCGCGCGGCAGGGATGCTGCGCGGGCACCGCCCGCAGGCGGGCACCGCGCGGACAGGAGCCGCGCGGGCCGCCTGCAGACGGGGCACCGCGCGGCCGGGGCGCTGCGCGGGCACCGCCCGCAGGCTGGCACTGCGCGGACAAGTGCCGCGCGGGCCGCCTGCAGGCGGGGCAGCGCGCGGCAGGGGCGCCGCGCGGGCACCGCCCGCAGGCGGGCACCGCGCGGACAGATGCCGCGCGGGCCGCCTGCAGGCAGGGCACCGCGCGACAAGGGCGCCGTGCGGGCACCACCCGCAGGCGGGCACCGCGCTGACAGGAGCTGCGCGGGCTGCCTGCAGACGGGGCACCGCGCGGCCGGGGCGCCGCGCGGGCACCGCCCGCAGGCGGGCACCGGGCGGACAAGTGCCGCGCGGGCCGCCTGCAAGCGGGGCACCGCGCGGCAGGGGCGCCGCGCGGGCCGCCTGCAGGCGGGGCACTGCGCGGCAGGGGCGCCGCGCGGGCATCGCCCGCAGGCAGGCACCGCGCGGACAGATGCAGCGCGGGCCGCCTGTAGGCGGGGCACCGCGCGGCAGGGGCGCCGCGCGGGCACCGGCCGCTTACGGGCACCGCGCGGACTGGTGCCGCGCGGGCCACCTGCGGGCGGGGCTCCCCGCGGCATGCGCGCCGTACGGGCGCTGCCTGCACGAGGCCGCCGCGCGGGCTGGGGCCATGCGGGCCGCCTGCAGGCTGCACGCCGCACGGCAAGCGCGCCGCAGGGATCCGTGTCGGGTCGGGGCCGCGCGGGGAGGAGGCCGTCCGTAGGCCATGCGCGCGCTGCACGGGTCGGTGCTGTGCGGGGAACTCCGCCGAGCGGAGCCCGAAATTCGCGGCGGTCGTCTTTTCGGCCTAGAGTCAGCGTCTGGGGTTTCGAGTCCCTTAGTTTTGACATGCCTTTGTTCCTCAGGAGTGCAAGACGCTACAGGGAACAGGCGCACGATCGGGGACGTGCCGAGCACCGGACGACACACACAAGGTGGGTACTTTCGCCAAGGTTAATTGGGTAAGGGCGTACATATGTAAGGTGTTAGCATGAGCAAAGGTGTTTGCACATTTAAGTTATTCCTCATGAGCAAAGGTGTTTTCTCTTTTAAGTTATTCCTCATGAGCAAAGGTGTTTTCTCCTTTAAGTTATTCCTCATGAGCAAAGGTGTTTTCTCTTTTAAGTTATTCTTCATGAGCAAAGGTGTTTTCTCTTTAAGTTATTCCTCATGAGCAAAGGTGTTTTCTCTTTAAGTTATTCCTCATGAGCAAAGGTGTTTTCTCTTTTAAGTTATTCCTCATGAGCAAAGGTGTTTTCTCTTCTAAGTTATCCTTTATGAGCAATGCTGACCCCGCTTTTACTTCATTCGAATTATCATCTATACATATCTGGTTATAAGGCTCTGGTGTTACTACACGCACACCGGCGGTTTGGCCACCGCGAGGGTGTGCTTTTCCGAAAAAGTGGTACGTTGACCCGTGTACCCCACGCGACGGTGGCGTTAGGAATGGGGGCCCTCATGGGTGGAGGGTGTGAGCGGTGACGCCGAGGCTGGTGCTCGGCGGCCGAGACAGGTGCTCGGCAGAGGGGGGCACCGGGGCAGGGGCCCGATGTGGTGTTCGGGAAGGGTGCCCGGTTTTTTGTTTGGTGCAGGATATGATCGTTGTTGACGGTGTATGAGGGGTGACGGTTGCTCTGGTTACAGTGGTTTGCTTTATTTTAGCCTTCTTTTGCTCATTATGATATTTCTAGTCACTGACTTCCCACTCCGTGACAGGTTCGTCCAGGGGCCAGTGCTAGGGCGCCGGTATGGCCGCGAGGGAGCTGTTCTGACTTTTAGTGACTTCAGATACAGTGACTCTTCTTTCCCTTTTCTTTTATTACTCATGCTAGCTAGTTGTGGATTGCGACACCCCCGTGGGGTCAAAGTGGATGTTGCCTTTTCCCTTTTTCGAATAAACGAATGATTGTTACGTTTTTTTCTTACTTGGCCATTTTAAACAATGAAAAGCAAAGGAAACCGTTTGCGAAAACTACTTTTAAAACGTGGGTGTCGTGTGGGCACCGGATTTTTCAAACCTTGTGGAATTTATGTGTTTGCGAACTGTTTTCACAAAGTTCGGCATCGAGTGGGTGCCGTTTTTAAACCCTGTGGATTTATGTGGATTTCAAACGGTCTTTCCTAAAACGACGGCATCGTGTGGGTGCCGCTTTCAAAACCTTGTGATTATTTATCCTTTCAAAACCTTGGCCTCTATGTTCTATGTGAATACTAGAATGTCATGTGAGTTGTTTGGTTGTATGTGTACGAGACCCCAACTGATGTGGTTAGAGATTGTATGTGCCACACCTTGTGAGACACTTTGTAATTGAGACGCCGTGCATATACAAAGGAGACTCTGCCCGTTTCCAGAGTGAATTTGTGTATGCGGTGGGTCTGGACACGCACCGGGGAGCATTGGTTTACACAAAAAAAAAAAATACATGGCTGAATTAGGGGCATCGGTGGCTCCTCTTCCGCGCGATTCGAACCCCCGGGGCGTGACAGATTAAGATGGTATCAGAGCGGTAAACTTTAACCACAACAGTCGGGGCCTAACATCCACGGGGCGCAATACTCTGGCTACTGATTAATAAAGTGAACACGGGATAAATAAATAGAACACGAGTGTGCGTGGGGGAGGGTAGAGATTTAAGTAGAACCCTATTGGGAGCCAGGTTACCTTGTCAGTTTAAGTCTCTTTGTTTTGTGACAATCGGTATGCTTTCCTTACGTGCGCAGATAGCAGTCCGGCTCAGTGAGCAACGACCGACGGAAATGGACGCCGCAGCCGGAGCGAACCGCTTGCTGTGCAACCAGCTGCGCGACGTGGCAGGGCAGCTGCTGACTCTCACGGAGCGTCTGTGCATGCTGACGCGGGAGCTTGAGAGTGTCGACCACTTCCAGCACGGCACATGGGACGATACCCCTCGCGGGATGCCACCAGCGGGCTTTCCCACCTATCATGATGCGGTCAACTTGGCCATGCGTGCGGAGCAAGAGTACGCCCGGCAGGGATGCCCCTACCCTGACCCGGCGGAGGACCCCTATCCGACGAGCCGGGCGACCAAACGCCCGAAGATAGGACCGAAGTCTGGACAAACGAAGAAGGAGGGGCCCGACCCATTGAAGCCGTGCATCATTTGCGGTGGTGCACATCGAATGATGGGCTGCCCCTGGCGGAATGATCACTGTTTTCGGTGTGGTAAACCGGGTCACACGCGTTACACGTGCCCCGAGAAGCCAGCTGTCACTAGGCCCCCGGCGCCGCGACCTGTCGAAGCAGAGAAAGCTGCCACCCCCGCCCTGCAAGGGAGCCCCAATCCAAAGAACCGGGCGAACCAACGCCTGGAGAAAGCAAGGAAGGGCGGGCAGGTGCCAACGGGAACCCCGGAATCGCTGCAAGGGCCCTGCGTCATCTGCGGAAAGGCGCATCGAGTGACGAACTGCCTTTGGAGGTACTCCCACTGCAATGGTTGCGGCAAACCAGATCACACCCGCGCTTCGTGTCCTCAAGAGCAGGCCGCTACAGCCGCAACGCCACAACCGGAAGGACGGGAAGATACCGCGGCTCCCGACCCACAGAGGGACCAACCCGACGGCTCGCGGTTGGCGGACTCATACGATACCAGGACCCTGCCCTACCACGCAGTGCGGCGCTGGCCCAGGGGTTGTGGGCGGACTACCCCAGCCGCCCCAGCAGATGACGCAACGTCCCGGACTGAGTGACGACAGGTAATACTTAAACCACTTTATTCTAGTTGGGGGCACCCGTCGAACCAGAGTAACCCATCCCTGTCTGACCCCGTCTAACCCCCCAGGTCTTTTGGGTTATACCATCCTTCTTTTTGGTTGTGTTCTTTGGTTATGTCTCGTCGCTAGTAATAGCTTCGTTGTGTTCCTTTTTCTTTTCCCCGGGTCATTTGAGGAGGGGCGAGCGCCTTTGAAAGGGTTGCGGAGATTCACCGTTGGCGTAGTCCTCAGATTTCTAAGTTCCTTTCTTTTTCTTTCGTCCGAAACCAACCGAATTAGGCCTCGACCTATTTAGGCGCGCGTTCTTTTGTTTCTTTCCTACTTAGGGACCATGCACTTAGTAGCGAAAAGTAAAGGGGCTGAAAGCACCATCTGGGTGCACGACCGACCTACTGGTACGGGAACAGGATGGGGGCTTGCGGCTGTGCGTCGACTGGCCGGAACTAGACGAAGCCCTGTAAGGATCATGTACCCCCCTTGAACCGCTCGACCCGGAAAAAGGGTCAAGCTCTTTTGGACGGCCCAATGCCGGGAAAGTTTTGAAGAGCTTGAGAAGCGGTTAACGAGAGCACACGCGCTTGCCTTACCAACACCCGGGAAGACTTCAAGGTATACTGCGATGCATCGCGAATGGGACTGGGAGGAGTACTAAGGCAGCAAGGAAGAGTCGTAGCCTATGCGTCAAGGCAACTCAAGGACTACAAATAGAACTACCCGACACACGACCTGGAGCTTACCGCAGTCATCTTCATCCTGAGACTGAGGAGGCGCTACCTCTTCGGTGCCCACTGTAACGTATTCTCGGACCACCAAAGCCGTAAGCGTCTTTCCACCCAAAAGGAGCTGAACCTACGGCGAAGACGGTGGTTAGAATTGCCGAAGGATTACGACCTGGACACGCGACCGACTGACCCAGGTATACATCGGGAGTGGTGAGGCTACACGGGATGACGACACCTACTACTTCGGGCCGAGACACAAGGTTCGTTCGGACTTTTGGCAGAGTCTACGACGAGCTCTGGGTGACAGGTTATACTTCAGCTCGGCCTTTCACCCCAGTTGGATGGGCAATCCGAGCAGGCGATCCAGATCCTCGAGGACATGCTCCGAGTGTGCATACTGGATTTGGGAGGCGGATGGTCACGCTATCTACTCCTCGTCGAGTTCGCCTACAACGTCAGCTACCAGGCGAGCGCCCGGGTGGTGCCGTACGAAGCATCGTACGGCAGGCACTGCAAATCCCCGATTTGTGGGGACGATCAGGGGCGAAGCGGTTCGGGTCGAGAGACAAGTTGAGCCCACGGTATGTAGGACCTTTCGAGATTCTGGAGTGCGTCGGCCCCGTGGCCCATCGCCTCGCCCTACCACCGAATCTCGACCGAGTTCTCGTCGTGTCCGCGCATCCATGCTTCGGAAGTATTCCCCCCAATCCGTCGCGAGTGCTTGACGTCTCTGCAATCGAGCTCAAAGAGAACCTGAACTGCGAGGAAGTGCCAGTGCGGACCCTAACGCGAGAGGACCGAAGAGCTACGAAGTCGGACAACTCCCTACGTGAAGGTGCCTTGGAGCAATCAAGAAGAGCATGAGGCAACTTGGGAACCAGAGTCAAAGATGGGGGAGTGCTACCCGGACCTCTTCGCCGCAGGCGGGAGTTAAGTTTCGGGGACGAAACTTGTTTTTACTGGTGAGTGGTGTAAGACCTGGCCTTTCCTTGACCCTTCCCGTTATCCTTTTCCTTATGACTGTCCGACTGTGGGACAATTTTTGGTGTTTTTCCAGAGAGTCCGTCGGGGCTCGCGGACATTTTTTAGGCGGAAGGGCTCGCGAAACGGAGAACGGGGACGCGATCGGTTTCGGATTCCGACTCCCGGTTCTCCCAGAATAAAATTTTGAAGTTCGGACCCCTTTTAGGCGCCCCGGGATCCGAGCGAATGATCGGCACGTTTCTTGGGGTAACTCTAGCCGCCGGATCTGTTCCGAATATGTCTTTAAAATCCGTTTAAGAACCTAGGGTTTTAGGTTTTCCCTATTAGGTTCCTTCGTTCGGCGGCTAGGGTTTTTGAGAGACGCTACAAGAGGGAAAAAGAGAAAACGGGACCCAACCCTTTTTTTTCGCTCTTGTTACCCTTTTTTTTCGCTCTTGTTACGACCGACGGCGGGGCTTTCGGGAGAGGGACGGAGGTTTCTTGCTCGCGGGATCAACCGGGCAACGATAGGACGATCCTCTTCTTCTCTTTTTCCGGCGGATCGAAGGTGAGTATTTACTTTAGGTTTTGTTTGGCGTTTCGGGGTGGAGTCTTCGCGGAGAGGGTCGCCGCCGCCGCCGCCGCCGGGCCGGCCGCAGGCGGGGCGCCGCGCGGCAGGAGCGTCGCGCGGGCACCACCCGCAGGCGGGCACCGCGCGGGCACATGCCGCGTGGGCCGCCTGCAGATGGGGCACCGCGCGGCAGGCGCACCTCGCGGGCACCGCCCGCAGGCGAGCACCGCGCGGGAAGATGCCGCGCGGGCCGCCTGCAGGCGGGGCACTGCGCGGCAGGGGCGCCGCCCGGGGCACCGCCCGCAGGCGGGCACAGCGCGGACAAGTGCCGCGCGGGCCACCTGCAGGCGGGGCACCGCGCAGCCGGGGCGCCGCGCGGGCCGCCTGCAGGTGGGGCACCGCGCGGCAGGGGTGCTGCGCGGGCACCGCCCGCAGGCGGGCACCGTGCGGACAGGAGCCGCGCGGGCCGCCTGCAGACGGGGCACCGCGTGGCCGGGGCGCCGCGCGGGCACCGCCCGCAGGCGGGCACCGCGCGGACAAGTGCCGCGCGGGCCGCCTGCAGGCGGGGCACCGCGCGGCAGGGGCGCCGCGCGGGCACCGCGCGGACAGATGCCGCGCGGGCCGCCTGCAGGCGGGGCACCGCGCGGCAGGGTCGCCGCGCGGGCACCGCCCGCAGGCGGGCACCGCGCGGAAAGGAGCCGCGCGGGCTGCCTGCAGACGGGGCACCGCGCGGCCGGGGCGCCGCGCGGGCAACGCCCGCAGGCGGGCACCGCGCGGACAAGTGCCGCGCGGGCCGCCTGCAGGCGGGGCACCGCGCGGCAGGGGCGCAGCGCGGGCGCCGCCCGCAGGCGGGCACCGCGCGGACAGATGCCGCGCGGGCCGCCCGCAGGCGGGGCACCGCGCGGCAGGGGCGCCGCGCGGGCACATCCCGCAGGCGGGCACCGCGCGGACAGATGCCGCGCGGTCCGCCTGCAGGTGGGGCACCGCGCGGCAGGGGCGCCGCGCGGGCACCGCCCGCAGACGGGCACCGCGCGGACTGGTGCCGTGCGGGCCGCCTGCAGGCGGGGCTCCGCGCGGCATGCGCGCCGTACGGGCGCTGCCTGCACGAGGCCGCCGCGCGGGCTGGGGCCGCGCGGGCCGCCTGCAGGCTGCACGCCGCACGGCAAGCACGCCGCAAGGATCCGTGTCGGGTCGGGGCCGCGCGGGGAGGAGGCCGTCTGTAGGCCATGCTCGCGCCGCACGGGTCGGTGCTGTGCGGGGAACTCCGCCGCGCGGAGCCCGAAATTCGCGGCGGTCGTCTTTTCGGTCTAGAGTCAGCGTCTGGGGTTTCGAGTCCCTTAGTTTTGACATGCCTTTGTTCCTCAGGAGTGCAAGACGCTACAGGGAACAGGCGCACGATCGCGGACGTGCCGAGCACCGGACGACACACACAAGGTGGGTACTTTCGCCAAGGTTAATTGGGTAAGGGCGTACATATGTAAGGTGTTAGCATGAGCAAAGGTGTTTTCTCCTTTAAGTTATTCCTCATGAGCAAAGGTGTTTTCTCTTTTAAGTTATTCCTCATGAGCAAAGGTGTTTTCTCCTTTAAGTTATTCCTCATGAGCAAAGGTGTTTTCTCTTTAAAGTTATTCCTCATGAGCAAAGGTGTTTTCTCTTTAAGTTATTCCTCATGAGCAAAGGTGTTTTCTCTTTAAGTTATTCCTCATGAGCAAAGGTGTTTTCTCTTTTAAGTTATTCCTCATGAGCAAAGGTGTTTTCTCTTCTAAGTTATCCTTTATGAGCAATGATGACCCCGCTTTTACTTCATTCGAATTATCATCTATACATATCTGGTTATAAGGCTCTGGTGTTTCTACACGCACACCGGCGGTTTGGCCACCGCGAGTGTGTGTGTAAGAACTCGAAATATTTTATTTTTAATAAATAGTCAAAAAGGTGAAAATTTTGACCCGGTTTTGATTTCAAAAGACCTATGTTGATTTATTTAGTCAATTGCCAGTGTGCGAGTTGCACGTTTTACGAGACAAAAAGGCTACTTTCCAATCCGGACATGATCTTGGAAATCCGAGTTGACCGTTGCGATCGTCTCGTCGAACTGAGCGAGATTCATATTCAGCACTTTTCGATCTGACGGTCGGATCTTCCAGAAACCGATGAAGAAGCAAGTGAATAAACGCAACCATTGTAACAGTGCCTGTGCACAGTGTCACTTAAGTGGCCACTGTAGATGAACAGTAAACCTCAATTTCGGGACTACGGCGGTTACAACGCTGACTATTTCACTGTTCGGAACCCAAACATAGTGATTCAGGTAGTCGTTTTGATCCGTTTCGACGTTCTGAACACAATGGCACTGACGGAATTTCCGTCTGGCGACCCTAAGGCATCGTGACGCGTGCCGAACTATATAATTTACAGTATAGGATGGAATTTAAAAATTCTGGAGCGAAATTTGAACGAACCAAAATCGCTACCTGATAGGTTTCGTCGAGCCGGACGTCGTGGCGGTGTCAGATTTTCAGTTTGACCGTCCGGTTGTCTCGAAAAGCGTGAAATACGGCTAAAATACAGCTTTTTGCACAATGGTCCCTAGTTTTGTTGCCTCGGAAAGCGTGCCACTCATGGGAGAGGGACCTAGATGTGAACAAAAGCCACGGTGAGGGGTCTGAACCCAAAATACCAAGTGTAGAGGGACTACCTTGTAATTGTAGCAAACCCTATATAACTACACCTACTCGAGCTAGGGTTCCAAGGAACCCTAAAACCCCGAGCTCTACCCTAGCCGCACTCCCAACCTCCCTCCTCCTCTCCGCCGAGTTTCCCGGAGCTCCCCGCACCGGCCGCCGCCTCCAGCCGCCGGAGAGAGAGAAGCAAGGACCACCTTGTTCTCGGGTGGTTGAGGAGGGGTGTACTCGGGAGGGTCCTAGACAACCCAGACCGGATCTGAGGACTCCTCTGGGAGGCCGCACCCGAGCCGGAGAGGTGCCGACCCCATCGCCACCGAGCGCCGCCGCGGCCACCACCCTTCTTCTCCAAACATTCCGGCGAGGTAAGTTCTTGGGAAACTTTGTTTCTAAATCGCCCATGGACCATAGCATAGTGGTTATAACACCGAGGGGACCTTCCAGTTGCAGCCCGAGCCACGGCCGCCGCCCCCGATCGCCGGCGGGAGCCAACTGTAGCCAAAACCATCATTCTGGCCGACCTCGTGCGCCGCCGGCATCCGGCCGTCAAACCTGAGATCAGCACCGTTGATTCGTGTCTCCCCGTCGACTGAAACCCCCCCCACCAAAGCTTGGGACGATCGGATCGAGATCGGGACCGCGCGAGCGTGCCCTAGATTCGGGGTTTTTCCAACCTCGGCCGACCACGGCCGTCCGGCGCCGGCGCTGCCTCCCACCGCCGGCCAATGCCACCAGAGGACTCCTGGAGCCAAGTGGGGCCTTTTGGTCCAAGTTGCACCGGCCCGGAGCACGGCGGCCGGAAACCGCCATTAACGGCCAACTCACCTTCAACCGAGCTTCGCCGCCGCGCCCGGCCGGCGATCCCCGGCACCGGGAAACTGCCCAGGTGAGCTTCTGAACCCTTCTAGAACATTTCCACCATCTTGCATGGCGTTTTTGACGTCGGGTTCTCGATCCCCAGACTTGCACCCGATTGGCCTCGGATCTTACCTCCGGCGATCCCCGGCGCCTAGGGCTACGACCACCACCACAGGTGAGACCTGGATGCCACTCTTGAGCTTCCCATCATTTTGGTTTAGGCCTGGGGGAACCCCTGCAACTCGGTTTCATACTTGCACCCGAGGTACCCACTTTGGGGTTGGTCTCCGGCCGCCGCCGCCTCCGGCCGCCGGGGCTCGCCCCCACATGGACCAAACATGGTCTGGGACACCCCCTTGACTGATGCTCCTCTTGGAATCAGGTCTGCACCTGTGCTGCTCAAGGTTGCCCCAAAACCGAGCCTTGGCATTTGGTGGTGCTGCTCAGGCCACTACTCCGGCGGGTTTCCGGCAAGCCTCAGGTGAGCCCCACTGTCTACACTCCCTACTGAGTACCATGCTCCTCTTAGATCACCTTTTGATCAAGTTTGTATTAGGTTGCCACATAGTTGTATATTGAACACTAAAAGATTATGGGCCAACTTGTAAATGGGCCTGGTCTCGGCCCAAATATTGTGAGCATGGCCTCCGTCTCGTCGTAACAAACGCGCTGAAAGTTACGGCGCAGCTTTTGGACTCCCGGATTTTGAGAACGAGACGAAACATCGGATTAATGCAATAACTTTGGGCAAATTAAAATACATTTTGGACTAAAATGCGATTCGGACTTGCTGGCTGACCTTAGACAGCATTTACACGCCTACTAGGCATCTTGTTAGAGTTCAGTAGGTCCTCATTGATCGAGAGTTAGATTCCGTGCGGTAAATCGGCAATTTTGCCCCGTATAAACACTCCGTTACTGTCGTGTCGTCGGGACGGGTATATGTGAGTCTAGTTCTGACTACAGTCTCTGTTCAGGGCCTAGCAGTTCAGCACCAGCCTCCCGGTAGTCTAGCGGGAGTTCGGGATCGGCCTTCATTCAGGTGGGTTTTATTTTCTTGGTCCTAGCATCTAACTCTATCATATTGGACGGGGTCAATTCAAAGCATACTGGGGTTAAATATTGATGGGTGATGGCTTATGCATGTTAGTGGGTTGAGTGTGATATTTGGCATCGAACCACATTGATTGTTTTAATTCAAATATTATATGTTACCGTTCACTTCAGTAATCATTATTCTAGATGCTACGGATTATTGCTACACATCGATAGTTACGTAGTCTCGTGTTTTGATGCTTCAGCTACCGTCTTTCCTTCGACTATGCTAATAGTAGGGCAACATGAGTTTACACGCCTCTACCTTATTCTGATTCATGCATCATGGTTACTGCTTTACTATTTCATATACATTGCGATTACTGCATTACTATTGCTCATATATTGTGGTTACTGTGCTCGAGGCTGCAACACGTGCACCCGCGGTTTGGCCACCGTGAGGGGTGCACTTTTCCGGAAAAGAGGTCGTAGGACCCGTGTATACCCACGAGGTGACGTAGTGGGGCCCCTTATTAGCTGTGGGGTTGAGGCGCCGAGGTGCGAGCGGAGCGACCCGCCGGTTTAGTTGTCCGGCGCGGTCGCGGTGCTGCAGGTACGGTATGGGCCGTCGGTAGTGGACCGACGCGGCAGGGTATTACAGGATGCAGATATACAGGTTACCATTTCTTTCCCCCCCCTCCTTGGGAGGGTGGTTGCCCCAGTTGTCTTCACGGTTTGTTTTACTATATTCTCATGCTTTACTACTTCTGCGTCACTGACATCCCACTTCGTGACAGGGTCCAGACGGGGAGAGAGGTAGGCGGGGTGAGGACGGGACAGGAGCAGCTGGGTCGCTGGGGACCCTGGACTGTGTTCATTCTTTTACTCTCGCTTTTCATTACTTTGTAGTTATGTGAGTGGTTCGCGATACCCTCGTGGGGTCGGCATGGATGTCGGTACGGGCTACATTTAGTGCCCCTGGTGGAATATTTTCCCTTTTATTTCTATTGGCCATTTAAAAATCAAAAAGGCAGAAGCCAAAGAAAAGATTGCGAAAACCGTTTTTAAAAATCTAAGTGTCGTGTGGGCACTGGTTTCAAAACCCTGTGGATTTATGGATTGCGACAGAGATTTCAAAACTTGGTGTCGGGTGGGCACCGCTTTCAAACCTTGTGGATTTATGCTAATTTCGAAACTAGCTTTCAAAACGTAAGCGCCGGGTAGGCGCTCTTCCAAAAACTGTGGATTTATCCTTTCCAAATTGACCGGCCATATGTTCTTCTGATATTAGTTTAGAATGCTGGTTAATTGTTGTGATTGAATGGCTGTGTATGTTGGAACATGTACTGAACGCTACGCCGTGCACGTACAGGGGAGACTCTGTCCGTTTGCAGAGTGATCCTGTATGTGTGGCGGGTCTGGGCACGTGCCGGGGAAGAGGGGTTCTCTTTTAAACAAAAAAAAAAAAAAAAAATTTACACGTCAAACATTCGACTTTTATGAATCGTTTCCGCTAAAACAAACCCCGGGGCGTGAGGGATTAAATGGTATCAGAGAGTTCTTTCAATCACAACAGTTAGTGCCGACATCCCTGACAAACCTCGCATGCCTACATACAAATGAAACGGGTAGGGCATAGGACTGTAGAACGTGAGGGACCGGGGGGGGGAGTCGAGTCCTTTCTTTCACTTCATGGTTGTTGTTAGTAAGGTGGGCTAGGGTTGACTCTTGTGGCGTGCGACAGACAGGGCCCGTACTAGATCATCGGCCGGGGACACAGAGTCAGAGTCCGAGTCCTTTCCCTCGCTAAGAGGTGCGATGTACCGTTGATGATTAGCAAAGACTAAAGCCGACCTTCTTTGTGTGCATACAGATCGAGGGCCGACTCAGCCAGCAACCGACGACGGAAATGGACATCGCCGACGAAGCCAATCGCCTGCTCCGCAACCAGCTGCGCGACGTGGCTGGGCAACTGCTGACTCTCGCGGAGCGCCTGAACATGCTGACACAGGAACTCGAGGGCGTCGACCGGTTCCGGGGCGGCAGCAGAAGCGTTGCCCCTCCCGGGATGCCACCGACGGGCCCTCCCGCCGTCCAGGAGGCTACTAACCTGACCGTGCACGCCAACGCAGAGTGCGCCCGGCAGGAATGCTCTTACCCCGAGTCGGCCGGGGACCCCCATCGGAGGGGCCGGGCGAGCAAACGCCCGAGAGCCGGGCAGACCCTCGGGCAGACGACGGAGGAGAGACCTAGGCCGCAGAAACCGTGCGTCATATGCGGCAACGCACACCTCATGACGAGCTGCCCGTGGCGGGACGGACACTGTTTCCGATGTGGCAGGCCGGGCCACACGCGTTATGAGTGCCCCCTGAAGCCGTCTGTCAGAAGACCCCCGGCGCCGCGACATGTCGAGCCCAAGGGAACCGCCGCCTCCACCCCTCAAGGGGGCACCGATCCAGAGAGCCGACCTAATCCACGCCCGACGCAAGCACCGAAGGTCGAACGAGGGCTTAAGGGGAGCGCGCACGTGCAACCGGGATCCTGCGTCATCTGCAAGGGCGCGCACCCAGTGACGGAATGCACTTGGAGGTACCACTATTGTAACCGGTGCGGCTTGCCAGATCACAATCACCTCTCCTGCCCCCAAGGGCCCACCCCCGCCTCTGCCGCCGTGCCACCACCGCCAAGAGGGACAGAGAGCGCGGCGGCCCCCGTGCAGACAAAGAACTCGCCCGACGACCAACGATGCGCGGACTCTTTAGACAGCAAACCCCCTCCCCAACACGCGGTGCGACGCTGGCCCAAGGATTGTGGGCGGACTCCCCCGGCCGCCCCGGTAGACGACGCGTCGTCCCGAAATAGGGAATGACAGGTACTATTTCATTTTATTTTTCTATATTTTTCCTTGTTGCCTTCCCTTCCCTTGGCTATATAGAAGCACCGTTTGGGCCGGAGCAACCCGACCCTACCAGACCCTTGCGAGCCCCCCCCTGCCTTTAGCTCTACCTTTCGTTTCGTCGACTGTTCCGGTCTAGTGTGCTTACGGGCGAGGAAGCAGATCTAACCTTAGCGATTTGCACACCGGTACGTGAATTGCACAGTCTCCGATGCACGAATTTCCGCCTTCCCGGTCCGATACCTGGGTATTTGGTTAGGAGCGAGCCCTAGGGTGACTTGCGTTCACGAGAGAGCGCAGGGTATTGGCATAATGGGTTGGAGCCCCGAGTGTGTTTCACACAGTTGAGTCTCGTTGTTTCGGTTATTAGTCGTACGCACTCTGATTTTTGGGATCATTGTTAGTGCAGGGTTGGCCGCGGCCAGGGTTTCGGCTGTGGGCTTGATGTTTCAATGGATCCAGAGTGCTCGGATCAGTTACGGTGGTTAAGGGTTAAATCACTGTTCTCTTCGTAATCGTCCAGCTGATGGCACAGCAGTAGATGACTGCTATTGTTGCACTAGCCTCACAGTTTGCTTAGGGGTTGAACAAGTTGCCGACCTTTCAGTGTCTCCGTGTCTTATTTCGTTGGCCTATGGGCCCGATAGTAACCCTGTTTGGGGGCGGATGCAAATTGACCCCACCTTTTGCTCAGATTTTGTGGATCGACGTGGACTCGCCTATGTGTTAGTCATGGTGATGGTGGTGACCACGAGGTGGTAGTAATCCTTGATAAAGGTTATGTTTTTAGCACTGAGATCGTGTTGGGAGGTATGTGATACACCTTCCGATAGGAGTTACGTCCCCAACTAGTTGTTGGCGACGGATCTATGGTATTTCGCTGTTCCGTTTGGTAAGCACGTTGGCTGCAGGCAACGGACTGTCGAAAGAACTGAGGAAATACTCTGCCCTGTAATGGGGAGTATCAGATTGGGTCTAAATTAGTAGCCTGAGAGTTGTAGATACCTTGCGACTGACTTGTAGCCCTCGATTAAACTTTTTGAGCTTTTTCATAGAGTATGACTTCAGGATGTAAGCTTCGGGAATGAAACTCCTTTAAGTTGTAAGTTTCGGGGACGAAACTTCTTTTAAGTTGTAAGTGATGTAAGAACTCGAAATATTTTATTTTTAATAAATAGTCAAAAAGGTGAAAATTTTGACCCGGTTTTGATTTCAAAAGACCTATGTTGATTTATTTAGTCAATTGCCAGTGTGCGAGTTGCACGTTTTACGAGACAAAAAGGCTACTTTCCAATCCGGACATGATCTTGGAAATCCGAGTTGACCGTTGCGATCGTCTCGTCGAACTGAGCGAGATTCATATTCAGCACTTTTCGATCTGACGGTCGGATCTTCCAGAAACCGATGAAGAAGCAAGTGAATAAACGCAACCATTGTAACAGTGCCTGTGCACAGTGTCACTTAAGTGGCCACTGTAGATGAACAGTAAACCCTCAATTTCGGGACTACGGCGGTTACAACGCTGACTATTTCACTGTTCGGAACCCAAACATAGTGATTCAGGTAGTCGTTTTGATCCGTTTCGACGTTCTGAACACAATGGCACTGACGGAATTTCCGTCTGGCGACCCTAAGGCATCGTGACGCGTGCCGAACTGTATAATTTACAGTATAGGATGGAATTTAAAAATTCTGGAGCGAAATTTGAACGAACCAAAATCGCTACCTGATAGGTTTCGTCGAGCCGGACGTCGTGGCGGTGTCAGATTTTCAGTTTGACCGTCCGGTTGTCTCGAAAAGCGTGAAATACGGCTAAAATACAGCTTTTTGCACAATGGTCCCTAGTTTTGTTGCCTCGGAAAGCGTGCCACTCATGGGAGAGGGACCTAGATGTGAACAAAGCCACGGTGAGGGGTCTGAACCCAAAATACCAAGTGTAGAGGGACTACCTTGTAATTGTAGTAAAACCCTATATAACTACACCTACTCGAGCTAGGGTTCCAAGGAACCCTAAAACCCCGAGCTCTACCCTAGCCGCACTCCCAACCTCCCTCCTCCTCTCCGCCGAGTTTCCCGGAGCTCCCCGCAACGGCCGCCGCCTCCAGCTGCCGGAGAGAGAGAAGCAAGGACCACCTTGTTCTCGGGTGGTTGAGGAGGGGTGTACTCGGGAGGGTCCTAGACAACCCAGACCGGATCTGAGGACTCCTCTGGGAGGCCGCACCCGAGCCGGAGAGGTGCCGACCCCATCGCCACCGAGCGCCGCCGCGGCCACCACCCTTCTTCTCCAAACATTCCGGCGAGGTAAGTTCTTGGGAAACTTTGTTTCTAAATCGCCCATGGACCATAGCATAGTGGTTATAACACCGAGGGGACCTTCCAGTTGCAGCCCGAGCCACGGCCGCCGCCCCGATCGCCGGCGGGAGCCAACTGTAGCCAAAACCATCATTCTGGCCGACCTCGTGCGCCGCCGGCATCCGGCCGTCAAACCTGAGATCAGCACCGTTGATTCGTGTCTCCCCGTCGACTGAAACCCCACCACCAAAGCTTGGGACGATCGGATCGAGATCGGGACCGCGCGAGCGTGCCCTAGATTCGGGGTTTTTCCAACCTCGGCCGACCACGGCCGTCCGGCGCCGGCGCTGCCTCCCACCGCCGGCCAACGCCACCAGAGGACTCCTGGAGCCAAGTGGGGCCTTTTGGTCCAAGTTGCACCGGCCCGGAGCACGGCGGCCGGAAACCGCCATTAACGGCCAACTCACCTTCAACCGAGCTTCGCCGCCGCGCCCGGCCGGCGATCCCCGGCACCGGGAAACTGCCCAGGTGAGCTTCTGAACCCTTCTAGAACATTTCCACCATCTTGCATGGCGTTTTTGACGTCGGGTTCTCGATCCCCAGACTTGCACCCGATTGGCCTCGGATCTTACCTCCGGCGATCCCCGGCGCCTAGGGCTACGACCACCACCACAGGTGAGACCTGGATGCCACTCTTGAGCTTCCCATCATTTTGGTTTAGGCCTGGGGGAACCCCTGCAACTCGGTTTCATACTTGCACCCGAGGTACCCACTTTGGGTTGGTCTCCGGCCGCCGCCGCCTCCGGCCGCCGGGGCTCGCCCCCACATGGAGCAAACATGGTCTGGGACACCCCCTTGACTGATGCTCCTCTTGGAATCAGGTCTGCACCTGTGCTGCTCAAGGTTGCCCCAAAACCGAGCCTTGGCATTTGGTGGTGCTGCTCCGGCCACTACTCCGGCGGGTTTCCGGCAAGCCTCAGGTGAGCCCCGCTGTCTACACCCCCTACTGAGTACCATGCTCCTCTTAGATCACCTTTTGATCAAGTTTGTATTAGGTTGCCACATAGTTGTATATTGAACACTAAAAGATTATGGGCCAACTTGTAGATGGGCCTGGTCTCGGCCCAAATGTTGTGAGCATGGCCTCCGTCTCGTCGTAACAAACGCGCTGAAAGTTACGGCGCAGCTTTTGGACTCCCGGATTTTGAGAACGAGACGAAACATCGGATTAATGCAATAACTTTGGGCAAATTAAAATACATTTTGGACTAAAATGCGATTCGGACTTGCTGGCTGACCTTAGACAGCGTTTACACGCCTACTAGGCATCTTGTTAGAGTTCAGTAGGTCCTCATTGATCGAGAGTTAGATTCCGTGCGGTAAATCGGCAATTTTGCCCCGTATAAACACTCAGTTACTGTCGTGTCGTCGGGACGGGTATATGTGAGTCTAGTTCTGACTACAGTCTCTGTTCAGGGCCCAGCAGTTCAGCACCAGCCTCCCGGTAGTCTAGCGGGAGTTCGGGATCGGCCTTCATTCAGGTGGGTTTTATTTTCTTGGTCCTAGCATCTAACTCTATCGTATTGGACGGGGTCAATTCAAAGCATACTGGGGTTAAATATTGATGGGTGATGGCTTATGCATGTTAATGGGTTGAGTGTGATATTTGGCATCGAACCACATCGGTTGTTTTAATTCAAATATTATATGTCACCGTTCACTTCAGTAATCATTATTCTAGATGCTACGGATTATTGCTACACATCGATAGTTACGTAGTCTCGTGTTTTGATGCTTCAGCTACCGTCTTTCCTTCGACTATGCTAATAGTAGGGCAACATGAGTTTACACGCCTATACCTTATTCTGATTCATGCATCATGGTTACTGCTTTACTATTTCATATACATTGCGATTACTGCATTACTATTTCATATACATTGTGGTTACTGTGCTCGAGGCTGCAACACGTGCACCCGCGGTTTGGCCACCGTGAGGGGTGCTCTTTTCCGGAAAAGAGGTCGTAGGACCCGTGTATACCCACGAGGTGACGTAGTGGGGCCCCTTATTAGCTGTGGGGTTGAGGCGCCGAGGTGCGAGCGGAGCGACCCGCCGGTTTAGTTGTCCGGCGCGGTCGCGGTGCTGCAGGTACGGTATGGGCCGTCGGTAGTGGACCGACGCGGCAGGGTATTACATGATGCAGATATACAGGTTACCATTTCTTTCCCTCCCTCCTTGGGAGGGTGGTTGCCCCAGTTGTCTTCACGGTTTGTTTTACTATTCTCATGCTTTACTACTTCTGCGTCACTGACATCCCACTTCGTGACAGGGTCCAGACGGGGAGAGAGGTAGGCGGTGGTGAGGACGGGACAGGAGCAGCTGGGTCGCTGGGGACCCTGGACTGTGTTCATTCTTTTACTCTCGCTTTTCATTACTTGGTAGTTATGTGAGTGGTTCGCGATACCCTCGTGGGGTCGGCATGGATGTCGGTACGGGCTACATTTAGTGCCCCTGGTGGAATATTTTCCCTTTTATTTCTATTGGCCATTTAAAAATCAAAAAAAAAAAGCAGAAGCCAAAGAAAAGATTGCGAAAACCGTTTTTAAAAATCTAAGTGTCGTGTGGGCACTGGTTTCAAAACCCTGTGGATTTATGGATTGCGACAGAGATTTCAAAACTTGGTGTCGGGTGGGCACCGCTTTCAAACCTTGTGGATTTATGCTAATTTCGAAACTAGCTTTCAAAACGTAAGCGCCGGGTAGGCGCTCTTCCAAAAAACTGTGGATTTATCCTTTCCAAATTGACCGGCCATATGTTCTTCTGATATTAGTTTAGAATGCTGGTTAACTGTTGTGATTGAATGGCTGTGTATGTTGGAACATGTACTGAACGCTACGCCGTGCACGTACAGGGGAGACTCTGTCCGTTTGCAGAGTGATCCTGTATGTGTGGCGGGTCTGGGCACGTGCCGGGGAAGAGGGATTCTCTTTTAAACAAAAAAATTTACACGTCAAACATTCGACTTTTATGAATCGTTTCCGCTAAAACAAACCCCGGGGCGTGACAACGAGTTTCGTCCTCGAAACTCAAACCCGGGTGGTGGTGAAGAGGTCGGGGTAGCACTCCCTCATCTTAGATTCCAGCTCCCATGTTGCTTCTCGTTCTTCCTGGTTGCTCCAGAGCACCTTCACGTAGGGGATGACTCGGTTCCGCAGTGCTTTGTTTTCTCTTGCTAGGATACGCACGGGGGTTTCCTCGAAGCTTAGATCCTCCTTGAGCTCGAGTGTGGAGACGTCCAACACGTGTGACGGGTCGGATAGGTATTTCCGGAGCATGGACACGTGGAAGACGTTGTGGACCCGGTCGAGATTAGGGGGTAGGGCAAGGCGGTACGCCACTGGGCCTATGCGCTCCAAGATCTCAAAAGGCCCCACAAACCGTGGGCTCAACTTGCCCTTCAGCCCGAAACGCTTGATCCCTCTGGATGGCGAGACCCGTAAGAACACGTGTTCCCCCACTTGAAATTCCAAATCGCGGCGCCGTCGGTCTGCGTAGCTCTTCTGTCGGCTTTGGGCGGTCAGTAATCGCCGCCTGATGAGGCGCACTTTCTCCTCAGTCTCTTCCACCAAGTCGGGTCCCAGGAATTTCCGTTCCCCTAAGTCGTCCCAACAGATCGGGGATCGGCAGCGTCTCCCATACAAAGCTTCGTAGGGTGCCATCTGGATGCTGGCCTGGTAGCTATTGTTGTAGGCGAATTCCACGAGGGGTAGGTAGCGTGCCCAACCGACTCCCCAGTCAAGTACACAGGCGCGTAGCAGGTCCTCGAGGGTCTGAATCACTCGCTCCGACTGTCCGTCCGTCTGAGGGTGGAAAGCTGTGCTGAAGTGTAGCTTGGTCCCCAGGGCTTGCTGTAGACTTTGCAAAAACTTCGAGACGAAGCGGGTGTCTCTATCCGAGGTGATCGATGCCGGCACTCCGTGCAGTCTCACGATCTCGCTGAGGTAGACTTAAGCCACCTGCTCTCTGGTCCAGGTTGTGTGGATGGGTAGGAAATGTGCTGCCTTGGTTAGCCGGTCCACAATGACCCAGATCGCGTCGTGCCCCTGCTGTGAACGTGGGAACCCGGTGACGAAGTCCATAGTGATCTGATCCCACTTCCACATCGGCACCGGTAAGGGCTGTAATTTTCCTGCAGGCCGCTGATGCTCTGCTTTTATCTGCTGGCATACCAGGCAGTGGGCTACGTGTCGTGTCACATCCCCCTTCAACTTGGGCCACCAGAAGGTCTGCTTGAGGTCCCTGTACATCTTCGTGCCCCCCGGATGCGCCGCATAAGGGGCGCGGTGTGCCTCTGTCAGAATCTCCTCCTTCAATTCCGGCGAATCCGGTACACAGAAACGCCCACGGAACCGCAAGACATCGTCACTTCCCACTGCAAAGTCGTTCTCCTGGTTCGGGTGGATCTTGTCTCGCACGAGCTGTAAGTGCGGGTCCGTCAGTTGCCCTTCTCGGATTTTCTCAAAAAGCGTCGGCTTGACCACCAACGCCGTCAGTCGAGCAACAGTGCCCGCCGATACCACCTCCAACCTCAGTCGCGAGAATTCTGCGATCAGGGTGCTCTGCTCAGTTATCGCGCGTGCCGGCGTCTCCTCCGGTTGCCCCTTCCTGCTTAAAGCGTCTGCCACCACGTTTGCCTTCCCGGGGTGGTATTGGATTGTTAGATCGTAATCCTTCAACAACTCAAGCCACCGCCTCTGCCGCAAATTTAGCTCCTTTTGGGTGAACAGATACTTGAGACTTTGGTGGTCTGAAAAGACGTTACAGTGGACACCAAAGAGGTAGTGTCTCCATAACTTTAGAACGAAGACCACTGCAGCCAGTTCCAAATCATGAATCGGGTAGTTCTTTTCGTAATCCTTCAGCTGGTACGGTGACAACTGGATTGTCTATTCCTTTTTATATTTCTGTGGGCCGCTTTGGAAAATAAAATAGCAAACAAAGGAACGGATTGCGAAAACTATTATTTCAAAACCGAAGTGTCGTGTGGGCACTATTTTCAAAACCCTGGGTTTATGTTGCTTTTGCGAAAGTGGATTTCAAAACCTAAGTGTCGTGTGGGCACTGTTTTCAAAACCCTGAGTTTATGTTGCTTTCAAAAACGGTTTTCAAAACATGGGTGCCGGGTGGGCGCCGTTTCAACAACCGTGGGTTTTATCCTTTCAAACTAATCGGCCGTGAGTAAATTCAGTATATTGTGAATGGTTGTATGAAGTGGATTGTTGTGATTGAATGTTTCCTCATTATTGAACATTGTACAAACCGCGACGCCGTGCATATACAGGGGAGACTCTGTCCGTTTGTAGAGTGATCCTGTATATGCGGCGGGTCTGGGCACGTGCCGGGGAAGAGGGGTTCTTTTAAAAAAAAAAAGAAAAGAAAACAAAAAAAAAATTTACATGTCAAATATTCAACTCTTATGATTCGTTTCCCCTAAAACAAAACCCCCGGGGCGTGACATAACCGCGGCTTTATTTGTCTTTCTAGACTTCCCTTTGAATTCTTATTAATCCGCTTTTCGACTATGGGGTCCAGGGGTGAATTATTTTTCTTTATCTCTGGGCAGACTGTCGGGGCTCGCGGGTATTTTTAGACGATAGAGCTCGCGAAGTGGAAAACGGGGGCGAAATCGGTTCTGGATTCTGACCCCGGAATCTCCCAGAATAAATTCCGGAAGTTGGCAGCAGTTCAGGCAACTTACACGTTCTTCAAGGCGGACCGGACCCAGGTTCGCACCCAAACTCATTTCGCCGAGATTGAATTGCTTTTTGGGACTTAGGGTTAAGTTCCCGTGTACGGGCGGCTTTTCTTTTAATTGGTTGGTATAGGTTCAGATTTAGCCCCCTACCGTTCCTCTCACCTCTGTTACATCGCGACTTGAAGAAGGACGAGAAACCGCCCCTCCCAAACCCTCCTCTTCCCATCCGATCGGCGCGAGGAACCGCGGCGGAACGATCGAGGAACGGGAAGAACACCACACACCTCCGGAACCGGGCACGCAAGAACGGGATAATCCTCGTCTCTCCCTCCCTCTTCATCGGCGAGTCGGAGGCGCATTGGTTCGGTGAGTTGTTATTTTTTTAGCTAGGGTTTCTTCCGGATCGTCGCACGGGAAGGGGGGGAGACGGTACACCCCGGCCGGCCGCACCACCGCCGTCGCGAGGCGCCCTTGCGCGCAGGGCTAGGGCACCGGGTGTGCGGGTCTGGCACCCGCGCGGGCCTGGGCGCCGCGCGGGGTCGCCCGTGCGTGCGGGCTGGGCGCCCGCGCGGAGCCTGGGCGCCGCGCGGGGTCGCCCGTGCGTGCGGGTCTGGCACCCGCGCGGGCCTGGGCGCCGCGCGGGGTCGCCCGTGCGTGCGGGCTGGGCGCCCGCGCGGAGCCTGATCGCCGCGCGGGGTCGCCCGTGCGTGCGGGTCTGGCACCCGCGCGGGCCTGGGCGCCGCGCGGGGTCGCCCGTGCGTGCGGGCTGGGCGCCCGCGCGGAGCCTGGGCGCCGCGCGGGGCCGCCCGTGCGTGCGGGCTGGGCGCCCGCGCGGGACCTGGGCGCCCGTGCTGGACCGGGGCGCCGCGCGGGGGGGCCCAGGCACCGGCCTGGGCGCCGCCGCTGTCAGGGAGCCGTGCGGGCATCACACCGCACGGAGCCTGATACGCGTGCGGCCAACGCGGCAGCACGGTCGCCGCCGCCTCGGGTTCCGACTCGGCCGCCGCCTCGGGTTCCGACTCGGCCGCCGCCTCGGGTTCCGACTCGGCCGCCGCCGCCGCCGTCGAACCCGAGAGCCCCGTTCCACGACGGGACCCGAATATCTGTTCCTGATCCTTGTTTTATGTTGTTTAGTCGCTGACTTCTCCCCGGTGGATTTTTTGTAGTTTTGGGGAGCGCACCGGGACACACGGGGGGTAGCGCTTTGTTCATCGCTCGTAGAGGTGGGTTTTTACTCTTAAGTCTTAACATTTAATTCTATCATGGTGGACGGGGTCATCCTTAAGTGTACTTGGGTTAAACCTGGTAGGGAGGCATCATTTATTCGTTATGGCTTTACGGTGCTCGTGATTAGACATACATATTGTTTCATGTCGCTCTCATGCACGTATAGGAGTATGCTGTGAATATATATATACTGTTTCATATAGTTCTCATGCACGGATATGTATATGTTATTTCATACGGTTCATACATTGATATATATATATGGTTCACGGTTACTATGCTCGGCTGCAACACGCGCACCCGCGGTTTGGCCACCGCAAAGGGTGTGCTTTTCCGGAAAAGTGGTCCATGACCCGTGTATACCCACAGGACGGCGTGGGGCCTCTTTAGTTGTGGGGCATGTATGCGCCAAGGTGTGAGCGGTGCGACCCGTCGGTTTAGTTGTCCGACGTGGGAGCGGTGCGACCCATTCGGTTTAGTTGTCCGACTTGGGCGCGGTGCGATTCGTCGGTTTAGTTGTCCGACGGGATCGGGTATTGCAGGTTTACAGGTGTTTGATTCTACTTTTCCCTTGCGGGGGGAGGGGTGGTTGCTCCGGATAGACTACGGTTGGACGTTTTCTTTACCTGCTATATTATTATCATTTTTGTTTAGTCGCTGACTTCCCACTTTGCGACAGGGTCCTACAGGGGGGAGAGTTAGGCGACGGTGAGGCCACGGCTAGAGGTTTTGGGTCTCAGGAGACCGGAACAGTACTTTACTCTTTACTTTCGCATTCCATTTATTATTTGTAGACTGTGGATGGTTCTCGATACCCTCGTGGGGTCGGTGTGGATGTTGGTACGGTGACAATTGGAATGTCTATTTTTCCTTATATTTCTGTGGGCCGCTTTGGAAAATAAAATAGCAAATAAAAGAACGGATTGCGAAAATGGATTTCAAAACCTAAGTGTCGTGTGGGCACTGTTTTCAAAACCCTGGGTTTATGTTGCTTTTGCGAAAATGGATTTCAAAACCTAAGTGTCGTGTGGGCACTGTTTTCAAAACCCTGAGTTTATGTTGCTTTCAAAAACGGTTTTCAAAATATGGGTGCCGGGTGGGCGCCGTTTCAACAACCGTGGGTTTTATCCTTTCAAACTAATCGGCCGTGTGTTAATTCAGTATATTGTGAATGGTTGTATGAAGTGGATTGTTGTGATTGAATGTTTCCTCATTATTGAACATTGTACAAACCGCGACGTCGTGCATATACAGGGGAGACTCTGTCCGTTTGTAGAGTGATCCTGTATATGCGGCGGGTCTGGGCACGCGCCGGGGAAGAAGGTTTTCAGATGAAAAAAAAAAAAAAAACAAAAGGGAGTACATGCCTTTTGTAAGCCGTTTCCGCTAAATAAATCCCCCAGGGCGTGACAGACTAAGATGGTATCAGAGACTTAGCTTTCAATCACAACAATTGGTGCCGACGTCCACAGGAATACCTCACTTAACTACAAAGGAATGGAATGGATAGATTATAGTAGAGTAGGACGCGAGTGATCGAGGGGGGGGAACGAGCTTGGGTCCTTTGCTCTCGATGGGGGGTTCGTTGCATGTTAGCAGAGTCTAGAGCTGACTGTTGTTTTTGTGTAGAGACATGGCCCGTACTAGATCATCGGCCGAGGATGCAGGGGCGGACGCGACAACGTCGGCGGCCGCAGAGAACCAGCCCCTGCAACAACAGCTGAGGGACATGGCGGGGCAGCTGGCGACTCTCACGGCTCACGTGCGTCAGTTGACGCAGCAACAACCGGCCGGGACGGTGACGGTCGCCGCCGCCCCTCCACAGGGGCTAGGCGCGCCGGCGACGGGGGTCAGCGCGGGAGTGACCCCTACAGCGACTGCCGAAGCCGAGGTACCCCCACCCCAGACGACGATACCAGCGGCGGTAACCGCGACGGCAACTGCGGGACCGGCGCCGGGAAGCACCAACAGGGGTGCCTCGGGGGAGACCGTGATCGCCCCTTCCCCTCCTGTGGCTGCCGCCGCCGCGGGGGAGGGGTCAGTCCCGCTGACTGAGCGGGACCGCGTGCGGGCCAACCTGGCCGACTTTAAGAAGTACGACCCACCCATTCGACGGGGAGACGACTGATCCTTGGGTCGTCGAGAAGTGGGTGGGATCAATGGAAAAGTTATTTGAGGACTTACTCATGGAGGACGACGAGCGGGTTCCCCTGGCAGTTCATTTCCTGGAGGGGAACGCCCGCTTATGGTGGAAGACGGTCCGCCCTGATCCCACAAAGGGCACCGCCGTGCTCCCGTCATGGACAGCGTTCAAACAGGAGCTGTTTGGAGCCTTTTTCACAAGCAGCGTTAAAAAGAAATTGGAGGATGACCTGAACCATATCCAGCAGGGGAGTAAAACAGTGATGGCCTATCAGCGCGAATTTGTACGACTGGCCAACTGCGTCCCTTTCGTGATAAGGGACGAGTCCCATAAGGCGCAGCTCTTCGTGGATGGATTACGGAGTGACATTTTCGAAGTGGTGCAAGCGGCCGACTTGCACACCTTCCAGAAGGTGGTCGACAGGGCCACGGTGGTAGAGCGTGGGTTCGCCGTTACCCGCGCCAGGAGAGGGGGCCCGGCGCACCATGAGGAAAAGAAGCGATCGCAACAATACTCCGGGGGAGGCTCTTCTGGTGGAAGCCGACCCCCGAAGCGGTGGAGGCCACAGTCGGGATCTCGGAGCGCACCGGCAGGAGGGCCGAGGACGGGAGACAGGCCTTGCGTTATTTGTGGGGGGGGACACCGAGCGGGAGATTGCCCCCAGAAGGGTGACCACTGTTTCCGATGCGGCAAATCGGGGCACTTCCGCCGCAACTGCCCCTTGGCCTGGGGATCTGCGTCCTCTGCAGCTTCTACGCCCACGCCACAAACGTCAGGACGGGGGAAAGCTCCAATGGGGTCGACTTCTAGACCCCCTGTACCACGACGAGAGGAGGATAGGCAACCACAACCTGGCGGGCGGGTTTTCTCGATGACCCGCCAAGAGACGGATCCGCCGGAGGGCGCCCTCGCAGGTATTACTTCTGTTTCAAGTACCCGCGCTAGAACTCTTTTTGATACCGGAGCAACACACTCTTTCATTTCTAGTGATTTCGTTTTTGTGCATGGTCTTGGGGTGGTGCCCCTCCAAAATCGTTTGACGGTCCAAACGGCGGGGGGGGTGTTGGAGGCGGTCAGCTACGTGGCCGCCTGCCCGATCAATCTAGGGCGACTGGCTTGTCCAGGGGATTTGGTGGTAATCCCCTGAAGGAGTATGACGTAGTGCTGGGCATGGATTGGCTCTCATTGTACCAAGTGCTCATCGATTGTGAGAAGCGGATGGTACAATTGCAAGAGCCGAGCTTTCCTGAGAATATGTACCTGGCGTGTAAGAGCATTTCCTTCCCAGCAATCATCTCATCGGCGAGGGCTAGAAGATTGGTGGAAGGCGGGTGCGTGGCCTACCTGGCCTCGGTGGACCTGGTGACACGACCCGCGGCGACACCTTCAGACATTGCGGTGGTGAGGGACTTCCCCGATGTCTTCCCGACGGAACTGCCCGGGGTACCCCCTGAACAAGAGGTGGTTTTTCCTATCGAACTCGTACCGGGTACCCAACCAATCACAAAGGCGCCCTACCGAATGGCCTTCGCAGAGTTAAAGGAGCTTAAGGCGCAACTGGAGGACCTCTTGGACAAAGGATTTATCAGACCGAGTGTGTCACCCTGGGGCGCACCAGTGCTCTTTGTACGGAAGAAAGACGGAAGCCTGCGCCTCTGCATCGACTACAGGGGGATAAACAAGGTTACTGTGAAGAATAAGTACCCCCTGCCCAGAATTGACGACCTCTTCGACCAGCTGCGAGGAGCAACGGTGTTCTCAAAGATCGACCTGCAATCGGGCTACCACCAGCTCCGGGTTCGGAACGAAGATATCCCAAAGACCGCCTTCCGGACCCGGTACGGCCACTACGAGTTCACGGTTATGCCGTTCGGACTTACGAACGCCCCCGCCGTCTTCATGGACATGATGAACCGGATCTTCAGACCTTTCTTGGACCGGTTCGTAGTGGTCTTCATCGACGACATCCTGATCTATTCATCTACCGACGAGGAGCACGAGGACCACTTACGAACGATTCTCCAAACCCTCAGGGAACAGAGGCTGTTCGCGAAGCTCAAGAAGTGTGAATTCTGGCTACGAGAGGTGGGTTTCCTAGGGCACGTGATCTCGGCAGAGGGAATCGCTGTGGACCCCAAGAAGGTGGAATCGGTGATCGACTGGCAACCACCGACGACAGTGACGGAGATCCGCAGCTTCTTGGGACTGGCGGGATATTATAGACGCTTCGTCGAGGGTTTCTCGAAGATTGCGGCCCCTTTAAACCGGTTGACCAAGAAAGGGGAAAAGTTTCTATGGACGGCTAAGTGCCAAGAGAGCTTCGAAGAACTTAAAAGGAGGCTAACCAGGGCGCCTATTCTTGTACTACCCACGCCCGGAGAGGATTATGAAGTGTACTGCGACGCATCGAGAATCGGACTTGGGGGTGTTTTGATGCAACAGGGGAAAGTAATAGCCTATGCATCCAGGCAGCTGAAGGATTACGAAAAGAACTACCCGATTCATGATTTGGAACTGGCTGCAGTGGTCTTCGTTCTAAAGTTATGGAGACACTACCTCTTTGGTGTCCACTGTAACGTCTTTTCAGACCACCAAAGTCTCAAGTATCTGTTCACCCAAAAGGAGCTAAATTTGCGGCAGAGGCGATGGCTTGAATTGTTGAAGGATTACGATCTAACAATCCAATACCACCCCGGGAAGGCAAACGTGGTGGCGGACGCTTTAAGCAGGAAGGGGCAACCGGAGGAGACGCCGGCACGCGCGATAACTGAGCAGAGCACCCTGATCGCGGAATTCTCGCGACTGAGGTTGGAGGTGGTATCAGCGGGCACTGTTGCTCGACTGACAGCGTTGGTGGTCAAGCCGACGCTTTTCGAGAAAATCCGAGAAGGACAACTGACGGACCCGCACTTACAGCTCGTGCGAGACAAGATCCACCCGAACCAGGAGAACGACTTTGCAGTGGGAAGTGACGGCGTCTTGCGGTTCCGTGGGCGTTTCTGTGTACCGGATTCACCGGAATTGAAGGAGGAGATTCTGACAGAGGCACACCGCGCCCCTTATGCGGCGCATCCGGGGGGCACGAAGATGTACAGGGACCTCAAGCAGACCTTCTGGTGGCCCAAGTTGAAGGGGGATGTGACACGACACGTAGCTCATTGCCTGGTATGCCAGCAGATAAAAGCAGAGCATCAGCGGCCTGCAGGAAAATTACAGCCCTTACTGGTGCCGAAGTGGAAGTGGGATCAGATCACTATGGACTTCGTCACCGGGTTCCCACGTTCACAGCAGGGGCACGACGCGATCTGGGTCATTGTGGACCGGCTAACCAAGGCAGCACATTTCCTACCCATCCACACAACCTGGACCAGAGAGAAGTTGGCTCAAGTCTACCTCAGCGAGATCGTGAGACTGCACGGAGTGCCGGCATCGATCACCTCGGATAGAGACACCCGCTTCGTCTCGAAGTTTTGGCAAAGTCTACAGCAAGCCCTGGGGACCAAGCTACACTTCAGCACAGCTTTCCACCCTCAGACGGACGGACAGTCGGAGCGAGTGATTCAGACCCTCGAGGACCTGCTACGCGCCTGTGTACTTGACTGGGGAGTCGGTTGGGCACGCTACCTACCCCTCGTGGAATTCGCCTACAACAATAGCTACCAGGCCAGCATCCAGATGGCACCCTACGAAGCTTTGTATGGGAGACGCTGCCAATCCCCGATCTGTTGGGACGACTTAGGGGAACGGAAATTCCTGGGACCCGACTTGGTGGAAGAGACTGAGGAGAAGGTGCGCCTCATCAGGCGGCGGTTACTGACCGCCCAAAGCCGACAGAAGAGCTACGCAGACCGACGGCGCCGCGATTTGGAATTTCAAGTGGGGGAACACGTGTTCTTACGGGTCTCGCCATCCAGAGGGATCAAGCGTTTCGGGCTGAAGGGCAAGTTGAGCCCACGGTTTGTGGGGCCTTTTGAGATCTTTGAGCGCATAGGCCCAGTGGCGTACCGCCTTGCCCTACCCCCTAATCTCGACCGGGTCCACAACGTCTTCCACGTGTCCATGCTCCGGAAATATCTATCCGACCCGTCACACGTGTTGGCCGTCTCCACATTCGAGCTCAAGGAGGATCTAAGCTTCGAGGAAACCCCCGTGCGTATCCTAGCAAGAGAAAACAAAGCACTGCGGAACTGAGTCATCCCCTACGTGAAGGTGCTCTGGAGCAACCAGGAAGAACGAGAAGCAACATGGGAGCTGGAATCTAAGATGAGGGAGTGCTACCCCGACCTCTTCACCACCACCCGGGTTTGAGTTTCGAGGACGAAACTCGTTTTTAGAGGTGAGTGGTGTAATAACCGCGGCTTTATTTGTCTTTCTAGACTTCCCTTTGAATTCTTGTTAATCCGCTTTTCGACTATGGGGTCCAGGGGTGAATTATTTTTCTTTATCTCTGGGCAGACTGTCGGGGCTCGCGGGTATTTTTAGACGATAGAGCTCGCGAAGTGGAAAACGGGGGCGAAATCGGTTCTGGATTCTGACCCCGGAATCTCCCAGAATAAATTCCGGAAGTTGGCAGCAGTTCAGGCAACTTACACATTCTTCGAGGCGGACCGGACCCAGGTTCGCACCCAAACTCATTTCGCCGAGATTGAATTGCTTTTTGGGACTTAGGGTTAAGTTCCCGTGTACGGGCGGCTTTTCTTTTAATTGGTTGGTATAGGTTCAGATTTAGCCCCCTACCGTTCCTCTCACCTCTGTTACATCGCGACTTGAAGAAGGACGAGAAACCGCCCCTCCCAAACCCTCCTCTTCCCATCCGATCGGCGCGAGGAACCGCGGCGGAACGATCGAGGAACGGGAAGAACACCACACACCTCCGGAACCGGGCACGCAAGAACGGGATAATCCTCGTCTCTCCCTCCCTCTTCATCGGCGAGTCGGAGGCGCATTGGTTCGGTGAGTTGTTATTTTTTTAGCTAGGGTTTCTTCCGGATCGTCGCACGGGAAGGGGGGGAGACGGTACACCCCGGCCGGCCGCACCACCGCCGTCGCGAGGCGCCCTTGCGCGCAGGGCTAGGGCACCGGGTGTGCGGGTCTGGCACCCGCGCGGGCCTGGGCGCCGCGCGGGGTCGCCCGTGCGTGCGGGTCTGGCACCCGCGCGGGCCCTGGGCGCCGCGCGGGGTCGCCCGTGCGTGCGGGCTGGGCGCCCGCGCGGAGCCTGGGCGCCGCGCGGGGTCGCCCGTGCGTGCGGGTCTGGCACCCGCGCGGGCCTGGGCGCCGCGCGGGGTCGCCCGTGCGTGCGGGCTGGGCGCCCGCGCGGAGCCTGGGCGCCGCGCGGGGCCGCCCGTGCGTGCGGGCTGGGCGCCCGCGCGGGACCTGGGCGCCCGTGCTGGACCGGGGCGCCGCGCGGGGGGGCCCAGGCACCGGCCTGGGCGCCGCCGCTGTCAGGGAGCCGTGCGGGCATCACACCGCACGGAGCCTGATACGCGTGCGGCCAACGCGGCAGCACGGTCGCCGCCGCCTCGGGTTCCGACTCGGCCGCCGCCTCGGGTTCCGACTCGGCCGCCGCCTCGGGTTCCGACTCGGCCGCCGCCGCCGCCGTCGAACCCGAGAGCCCCGTTCCACGACGGGACCCGAATATCTGTTCCTGATCCTTGTTTTATGTTGTTTAGTCGCTGACTTCTCCCCGGTGGATTTTTTGTAGTTTTGGGAGCGCACCGGGACACACGGGGGTAGCGCTTTGTTCATCGCTCGTAGAGGTGGGTTTTTTACTCTTAAGTCTTAACATTTAATTCTATCATGGTGGACGGGGTCATCCTTAAGTGTACTTGGGTTAAACCTGGTAGGGAGGCATCATTTATTCGTTATGGCTTTACGGTGCTCGTGATTAGACATACATATTGTTTCATGTCGCTCTCATGCACGTATACGAGTATGCTGTGAATATATATATACTGTTTCATATAGTTCTCATGCACGGATATGTATATGTTATTTCATACGGTTCATACATTGATATATATATATGGTTCACGTTACTATGCTCGGCTGCAACACGCGCACCCGCGGTTTGGCCACCGCAAAGGGTGTGCTTTTCCGGAAAAGTGGTCCATGACCCGTGTATACCCACAGGACGGCGTGGGGCCTCTTTAGTTGTGGGGCATGTATGCGCCAAGGTGTGAGCGGTGCGACCCGTCGGGTTAGTTGTCCGACGTGGGAGCGGTGCGACCCATTCGGTTTAGTTGTCCGACTTGGGCGCGGTGCGATTCGTCGGTTTAGTTGTCCGACGGGATCGGGTATTGCAGGTTTACAGGTGTTTGATTCTACTTTTCCCTTGCGGGGGGAGGGGTGGTTGCTCCGGATAGACTACGGTTGGACGTTTTCTTTACCTGCTATATTATTATCATTTTTGTTTAGTCGCTGACTTCCCACTTTGCGACAGGGTCCTACAGGGGGGAGAGTTAGGCGACGGTGAGGCCACGGCTAGAGGTTTTGGGTCTCAGGAGACCGGAACAGTACTTTACTCTTTACTTTCGCATTCCATTTATTATTTGTAGACTGTGGATGGTTCTCGATACCCTCGTGGGGTCGGTGTGGATGTTGGTACGGTGACAATTGGAATGTCTATTTTTCCTTATATTTCTGTGGGCCGCTTTGGAAAATAAAATAGCAAATAAAAGAACGGATTGCGAAAATGGATTTCAAAACCTAAGTGTCGTGTGGGCACTGTTTCAAACCCTGGGTTGTATGTTGCTTTTGCGAAAATGGATTTCAAAAACCTAAGTGTCGTGTGGGCACTGTTTTCAAAACCCTGAGTTTATGTTGCTTTCAAAAACGGTTTTCAAATATGGGTGCCGGGTGGGCGCCGTTTCAACAACCGTGGGTTTTTCTTTCAAACTAATTCGACCGTGTGTTTAATTCAGTATATTGTGAATGGTTGTATGAAGTGGATTGTTGTGATTGAATGTTTCCTCATTATTGAACATTGTACAAACCGCGACGCCATGCATATACAGGGGAGACTCTGTCCGTTTGTAGAGTGATCCTGTATATGCGGCGGGTCTGGGCACGTGCCGGGGAAGAGGGGTTCTTTTAAAAAAAAAAGAAAAGAAAACAAAAAAAAATTTACACGTCAAATATTCAACTCTTATGATTCGTTTCCGCTAAAACAAAATCCCGGGGCGTGACAATGCCTACCATATGTTTGAAGGAATGCCTGAAAGAAACTCCAGTTGGATTTGGCCATTTATGACCATCCAGCAAGTGAGCAATAAACTCCACGTGATCCCCTGAGCTTGATGCTCACTTCGGTTGCAATTTTGACTGAGTGGAATTATATGGAGCATTCATGGCCATTAGAGAGCAAGGGTGTTGGATCTTTTGATCCAGCAGCGATTAGGCTGCACTAAAGTGAGCCCTAGAATCCCTGTGATGTCCTGAGCATGATGCTCAACTTATTTGTGGTTGGCACAAGCAGAAAATAAGTTACAGTAAATGGAAGCTTATGTGGGTTTAATTGATCATGGGGCTGTTCTAGGTGTTATGTGACTTCGCAGCAGTGAGCTTCTGGCTATTTGGGTCACTAAACGCGATGCTCACCTTAGAGTTCGATTTGGTTGAGCCGAAGAACTAAAAGTGCGATTAAGCCTATGTTAGTAAGAATTTCTTGGCCCGAAGTTTTTCTCGGGATCCGTGCTGCTGCCAAATGGTGAGCACGGTGTCCAGCAAGTCGAGGGTCACCTACTAGAGGTGACGGTTCGTTAAAATGACGCTCCGATAGTTAGAACGAGCGAAAACGGCTCTCAAATTGCTATAAAAGTGTGATTTCTGGAAACCCTAGGGGTCAAAACGCAATTGTAGCCTCACGTGTTGTCTTGGGCAGTGTGTATATAGTCTCTAAAGCTTTTTTCTAGTGATCCGTTGGCTCCCGTTGAGCGGAAATTGGTTATCGGTCCGTAAATCGGCAAAATCGTGGGTTTAACGGCGCCTCGGTGGCAATCGCGCAATTCGGGAAATTGCGGCGGTTCCGCCTAGCCGTCTGTTGAGTCCCAGTAGAATCTGGTTGAGCCAGCGGCAAAGGGTCAAAGCCCGTGTCTCCCGAAAATTCAAATGAAATTTTCGGGAGGGGCATTTTGGTAATTATACCAACATGTGAATAAAATGTTGAGTTTAGCAATGTTAACTGACAAATATTAGTGTTTTAGTGTCCCGAGGCTGCACGTCAGGTTTCGTCAGATTTCGAAAATCAGAAGATGTTGTTCGGGCCAAAGTGGGCCGAACGGCGGATTTCCGGCAAGTCGCGTAAATCTGGAAAAGATCCAAATTTAGTGGATTATAGAGTCAGTTGATTTAGTGTGTGAGTTTTCCTGATCAGTGTTCATGATTTAGGTTAGCAAGGTTCGGCTCTAGCCTTCGAGCATACCGTCGGTGGACTCAGTCGCCTGCAAACGACAGGTGAGTTTATCTTCGGTCCGGGCTTTATCAGTTCGGCCCACTGGAGTATAGTACTGGTTGGACCCCTGTTCTTGTAGCCTAGACGTATATTTGAGCCTACCTTTCTTTTGATCAGTTTTATACTGCTATATGCCTGATTTATGATCCTTATCAGTTATCTGATTATATGATGCCTTGCATGATTGATCTTAGTTGCTTCCAGTTATTATGATATTATTCTGGACATTGCCATGCCTGCTTGGTCATTAGCTAGTTTGCACACCTTATTGATTATCAGTATATCCTGATCCATGTTATAGTAGTTGTTGATTATATTCTGCACATGAGTTGAGATTCAGTTGGCTATTCTGCATTGCATCCCTGTTGGGATTTTCCCGGTTTGTTGCCGATTACCATGAGTTGAGATTCAGTTGGCTATTCTGCATTGCATCCCTGTTGGGATTTTCCCGGCTTGTTGCAGATTACCATGAGTTGAGATTCAGTTGGCTATTCTGCATTGCATCCCTGTTGGGATTTTCCTGGCTTGTTGCCGATTACCCGGTCTGTGGACCGTGAGCTTGAGCATTCGCATGATTGATCGCCCGCACTGCTGTACTTCATGAACATAAGCGGGGTCACTCCCCGTGTGTATGTTCTTTACCGGTAAAGTGGTCTGGTGTACGACCCGTGACTCCCAGGTTAGTGCCCAAGGGTGCCGGAGTGTTGACTCCTAGGTTAGTGCCCGAGGGTGCCGGAGTATGTCAGCCAGGTTGGTGCCAGGTTCGGCGAGTTTTCCCTGAGGTCTTGTTGACCAATATGGTGGCTATGATTGGGTAAATTGTTGTTTCAGTTGTTGATGCATAGTGCCTGTTCAACATGCTTTTCTATTATGATTGTTATGTTCCTATCAGTATTTATTTCAGTATACTCCTGTTGAAATCTATATCTGCTTTCCATATTGATTAATTATCCGCCTCTTGATTATGTTTACAATGTCGTGATTTCTACTATCCTCTAGTATTGTATGCCAGTAGGTACGATCTGCTATTTCTCGGCTCGTCGTGTCCACTGGGATACATGTACAGTGTATCTCACACCCCCTGGGTGACCATTTTTCAGGTCGAGCGGGTGTTAGGATGTCGGGATGTGTTGGTGAGATGGCGTGATAGAGTTGACCCTGACAGCCGTTGATTATATTTATCAGTTTATTTAATTGTAATTCAAGTTGTAATATGATTGTAATAGTTGTATCTGTTTTCGTAGTTTAGTCTACTCTGATGTGGTTTGCCATTGTTGAGCCGAGCATGTATAGAAAAGGCTCAATCCAATGGGGATTGAGAATTTTTTATATGTGGCGGTCTGTTGCGCCCTGGTTGAAATTTCTAAACTCTGATTTTTTTTTTTTTAAAAAAAAAAAAAAAAATAGACGCTGTTTTTCGAACCCGGGCGTGACAGTTTTCGACATTTTTCACGTATTTCGAGACGAACGGATCGTCAAAATGGAAGACGGACTTTGCCACGACGTTCGGCTCGTCGAGACCCTTCAAGTAGCGTATTCGCTTTCTTGATTTGGTACTCGTATAAATTCTCGGGCCATAATATACAGTGAATTTCACTGTATCGCACTCACTTCGATGCACTCGGGTCACCAAACGTGAATTCCGTCGGTGCCATTGTGCTCAGAATGTCAAAATTAGCTAGAATTGACTACTCATACTGCTATGTTTGGACTTCGGACAGTGAATCGGCCGACGTTTGGTCGAGAGGGGACCGAAATCAGGGGTTACTATTCACAACTTAAGTTGTGGGCCCCGCTTTTCTTCGCTGTTTTGCGGAAGATTCGACCGTCGGATCGAAAACATGTGAACATCAATCTTCTTGTTTTTGACGAGACGGTCGCACTGGTGATCTCAGATTTTCAAGATCAGACTCCGATCAAAAGTCGATATTTTTGGGCCATATTTACACTATTAATAATCTATTTTTGCTAATCAAATAATCCAGAAAATTATTTAAAATTTATTTCGGTTTCAAAAATCATGGTTACTACACTTAACAACTCGACCCTCAACACCGATCGCCAATATTCCGGTTGTAATGGATTTTTCAGATGTTTTTCCAACCGAACTGTCGGGAATGCCCCCGAGCGAGAGATCGATTTCCCTATCGAGCTTCTTCCAGGCACGCAACCTATCACAAAGGCACCGTACAGAATGGCTTTCGCGGAATTGAAGGAACTCAAGGCACAACTAGAAGATCTTCTGGACAAGGGGTTCATCAGACCGAGTGTGTCGCCTTAGGGCGCACCCGTACTTTTCGTGCGGAAAGAAGGACGGGAGTTTAGGTCTTTGCACCGACTATCGGGAGATAAACAAGGTTACGGTGAAAAACAAGTATCCCTTGCCTCGGATTGACGACCTTTTCGACCAATTACAAGGAGCAACGGTGTTCTCAAAAATCGATCTACAATCTGGCTATCAGCAGCTTAGAGTTTGGGGTGAGGATATACCTAAAACAGCTTTTCGGACTCGATACGGCCACTACGAGTTTACCGTTATGCCGTTTGGGCTTACGAACGCTCCAACGGTATTCATGGATATGATGAACAGGATATTCAAACCTTTCTTGGACCAATTTGTAGTGGTCTTTATTGATGACATCCTGATCTACTCCCGTACAGATGAGGAACATGAGGAGCATTTGCGGGTAATTCTTCAGACTCTCAGGGATCAGAAGCTGTTTGCTAAGCTCAAGATGTGTGAGTTCTGGCTTCGTGAGGTGAGCTTTTTGGGACACATAGTTTCAGCAACGGGAATTGCGGTGGATCCTAAGAAGGTGAGTCAGTAACTAACTGGCCCTGACCGACTACAGTAACGGAAATCCGAAGCTTTTAGGTTTGGCGGGATATTATAGACTCTTCGTGGAAGGATTCTCAAAATTGCACCCCTCTAAACCGTCTAACCCGAAAAGAGGAGAGATTTATGTGGACGGCTCAATGCCAGGAGAGCTTCGAGGAACTCAAAGACAGGCTAACACGGGCACCCGTGCTTGCATTACCTAAACCGGTGAGGATTTTGAGGTTTATTGTGATGCATCACGGAACGGTTGGAACCGTATTGATGCAACAGGGGAAGTTGTAGCCTACGCATCAAGACAACTCAAGGATTATGAGCGAAATTACCCTACTCACGACTGGAACTCGCAGCAGTCGTTTTCGCTTTAAAACTCTGGAGGCATTACCTGTACGGAGCTCATTGCAACGTGTTTTTCTGATCACCAGAGCCTTAAATACATATTCACGCAAAAGGAATTGAACTTATGGTAGAGACGTTGGTTGAAGTTGTTGAAGGACTATGATTTGACCATTCAATACCACCCTGGAAAGGCAAACGTAGTAGCCGATGCCCAAAGCAGGAATGGTCAGACGGAAGAGTTACCGGGGCACGCTATTACTCAGCAGGACCGTTTGATCGCGAATTTCTCGCGAATGAGATTGGAGGTTGTACCGTCAGGTACAGTTACGAGACTCTTGACTTTGGTGGTCAAGCCTACCTTGTTTGAGAAGATCCTGACAGACGCTCAACTACAACTCGTGCGGGACAAGCTTTCTTCGGACCAAGAGGGCGACTTTTCGGTCGGTGCGGACGATGCAATGCGGTTCCGATGACGTATTTGTGTGCCCGATCTACCTGATCTGAAGGAAGAGATATTGTCAGAGGCGCACTGTGCTCCTTACGCGGCACATCTCGGTGGCACGAAGATGTACAGGGATCTTAAGCAGACTTTTTGGTGGCCTAAACTGAAGGGGGACGTAACGCGGTTCGTGGCACACTGTTTGATTTGTCAACAGGCGTTCGTGGATTCGAACGTGTGCAGTGGACGTGCATCGTTGGAGCGCAAGGTCCGAAGAAGTGAAGGAGGGGTTTAATCCGTGGGACGATAATCACCTTGTTATTCTTCTTTTCTTAGTGGATTGTTATTGCGTGGACATCCAATCGGTGAGCGCAAGGTCCGAAGAAGCTGAGGAGGGGTTTGAGTCCGTGGAGTCGGTAATCACCTTGTTATTCTTCTATTCTTAGTGGATTGTTATTGCGTGTTGGTCCCGTGGTTTTTCTCCTGGATTGGAGTTTCCACGTATATCTCGGTGTGTTTTTTTTTTCCGCATTGGTTTTTATTTTGCACCGAGATTTGGTTTTATAAGTATTACACCTATTCACCCCCCCTCTAGTTGTTTGATAGTACCTATTTAGATCCTTGTGGATCCTTAATATATAAAAATCTACACCATGCCGCGCGGCCCGCGGCGGCGTCGCACGCCGCGCGGGGCCATGCCCGCACGGCGGCCGCGACGCGTGCCGCGCGGGGCGAGTGCCGCGCGGCGGCGGCATTGCATGCCGCACGGGCGGGTGCCCGCGCGGCGGCGGCGGTTGCGGCACGCGGGATTGGTGCCCGCGCGGCCGCGGCGGTTACCGCGCGGGGCCGGTGCCCGCGCGGCCGCGGATTTGCGCCATGCGAGGCCGAGGTCCGCACGACCGCGGAAGGAGCCGCGCAGGGTTGGTGCCCGTGCGGCAGCGGTTTGCACCACGCGGAGCTAGGGCCGCGCGGTCACGGCAAACGCCGCGCGGGGCTTGTGCCCGCGGGCATAAGACCCGTGACATCGCGGGGGCGGCCGCGTCGCTCGACGAGCACGGGCACCACCGCCGGGTCAAGTTGTCCTTAGTCTTTTGAGTCGTTTGGGCTCGATTTATCCAACTATATTGTTGGTCTGACCATGGCTCTTTTGGGGACTACTTCTAGGTCCGGGCGACAACGGAGAGCAAGGTTCAGTCTCCGGAATACGCGTTTCGCATAATCAAGGTGGGTAGGTGTTGGTTATTACCGGTGGGTGTCGTTTCCGAATACTCGTTTTGATAAAGTAGATACGGTTATAATTTGACTAACCCCCTAGCATGTGAATCCCTTTACTATTTCAATCAAGCGGCTGCGGTCGCAGGTGCGGTATACTTTTCTGGTTATAGCGGCTGAGGTCGCAAGGCATTAAAACACTCATATTGCTTACACGCACACGGTAGTTTGGCCACTGCAGAGGGTGTATTTTTCCGGAAAGATGGTAAGTCATTTACCCGTGTACCCACAAGGGGAGGTTAGTGGGGACCCCTCAGGGGAGGCGGCTGCTACTTGGGCAGTCGAGGGGTTGGAGGCACCAAGAAGATGAGTACGGTATTGGGGTTGGTGCCCAAATATTCTGAAAGCTGGGGTACGTGCTCAGCGGGACATTCACAGGGATTTGGCGATACATGAGGGGGAGGGGAAAGTAAATGCTCCGGTGATTCGGTGTGTTCATTCTATTATTGTGTTTACTTGCATGCTTTCTACTTTATCAGTCACTGACAACCCACACTGTGACAGGTTCGAGTAGGGGAGGGAATTCGGGACGACGGTGAGGCATCAGTAGAGGATACTAGCCAAGAGGCTAGTAAAATGATACTTTATTTTAGTTATTTTGGTTATGGCATAACTATGTAGTTCAACTGTGTTTCATTATGTGGGTTTTCGATGGATGTTGGGAGGAGGACTTTCTTATAATTAACTGGTGAATGATAGGATGTGTATTTGTGGCTTGTTTTCAAATACAAACGGTTTCAAAGATGTTTTCAAACCAAGTGCCGTGTGGGCACCGATTTTAAAACCTGTGGATTTATCCTTTCAAGTTAATGGCGCACAAAGAGTTTGCCGAAAACGATTTAGAAAAGTGGGTGTCGTGTGGGCACCGATTTCAAAACCCATGGGTTTATGCTATAGACTTTATAAATAGCGGTGATGGTATGATTTGATATCTTCTCTCCTCTTTGATTGTCATGATTGGAATGGTTAAAGTATTCGACTTGTTGGGAACGCCGTGCATATACAAAGGAGGCTCCGCCCGTTTGGGGAGTGAATTTGTATATGTGGGGGTATGATATGCGCGGAGGCATGGTTCATTTAAATGTTTTAGACAAAAAAAAAATGGGTACGTTTTCGCTC